>JAUZSU010201633.1:0-11599 GCA_034780255.1 Parotocinclus maculicauda
ATGTTACATAGCACGTCCCGTCTTGTAACATAGGGCATGTTCGTTTAATCGGACCAGCCGGTTAATAGGACCAAAACAATCGCATCCCAATGTGGTCCCATTAACCGGAATCGACTGTACTAAAATTCAGTTCAGACCTCATATTCGATGACAGTAGGGTTGTCTATGGTCGATTTGATCCAGTCCTTGTACGTTGTGCTATCTGGAGGAACCTGGTTGCGTTCCCAAGCCAGAGCTGCAGCGTATTCGGCTCGTCCTCCCTTCACTGAGGAGATGCACTTCTCTGATTTCTGAAAGAACGATCCTGAGGAAGAAGCAGACCACTGCCATCAGCGCATAGAATAGAAGATACATGAGACATGAATAAAGGTGGATGTTAAAACCCTGTTATATGTTCAAGCTCTCTGCTTTCAGTTCATATTTCTTTTATACTCTCCTTTACTTTGTCCTCAGTGGCCACCTTCTTTTCTCTGAAATAATCTCACTTTTAACGTCTTTCCTCTTTACGCATGTGTTTTCTGTCCTATGTGAACACATAATCCTACTGTTTACCAGCGGCATCTCATATAAAGAAACTATGTAGAAAAGCAAAGTGACGTAAAACAAGAATATAATGATCTGAGCTTGAATTTCCTTCCATGTTTTGGTCTGTGAAAAGCAAGCATCAGACACAAGACTTTTATCTACAACATTTCACATTGTTTCATGGGGAAAGTTCTGATAAAGTCAGCTGATAAAAGAAATAAGGCTAATTACAGGAATTAGAAGATATAACATCACCTTCATAGCTGGTGCTGTCTGTGTTGGTGCCACATCTATTACTGCTTGAGCTGCTATAATAAATGAAGAGGAACACCGAAGACTCGCTACTTAAGCAGCTTTGCACTTTTTGTTCTGAAAAACCTGAAAACAAATTCACAGTAATGGAATCAGAGCTTCTTTTGTAAGGGTACAGCTTCCAAATGATGTCGCTTCTTCACTGTAGATACCTTTAGTCTTCAGCTCTTCACTGTCATACTGGAACAGCAGGTCGTACCTCCCTCCGAGAGTACCAGCGCCAAAATAGTGGGTCCCAAACATCTGGAAGATCTGCATGTAGGAAGCATAGCTGTACTCCAGAGGTAGATCGTTGAGCGTAGTCAAGAACGGATGAGATAAATACAGGTCAGTTGGTTTTGTCCGGAAGGTGGATGTAGCAAAGTCCTGGTGGACCCTAAAATATTTAGATTCCTGCAAAACAGGTGTTTTTTATTATTAAATAAGAAAATAGCACATTATAGCAGATGAACTACTAATTACTTACATCAAGTAACTGCTCGTTATTACAAGAAAAACTAAGTAAACGTAATTCATTCCCATACTTAGGAAGTTTTTTCATGAATACTGACGCATTTCCATTTTGGGAGACTTTTTATCATAAGGAGGAGAAGAAGTGCCTGTAGAGCTCGGAGACATGATTGTGTGAAGGCACTGATCTACAAAAAAAGCCCACCTGGAGTTTGGAAAAACAGCACCTGGAGTGCTGCAGTGATGGTTGACCTTCTGGAAGTTTCTCCCATTTGCACACAGGATCTTTGGAGCTCAGCCAGAGTGACCATTTTGATCTTGGTCACCTCTCTTACACAGTTTCTTCTCCCCCGATTTTAATTCAGGGGGAGGAAGAGCATTATGAAGGTCGATGTGCTCTTGTGAACTTTCATTGCAGCAGAATTTTTGTAGCCTTCTCCAGATATGTAGCTCCACATAATCCTGTCTCTGAGCTCCACGGGCTATTCTCTCCTCCTCATGGCTCGATTGTTGCTGTGACATGCATTGTTAGCTCGAAGACCTTATATATAGTGGGTCTTTCCAAATGATGTCCAATCAACTTCATCACAATGGATCCAGTCAATGTGTAGAAACATCTAAAAAATGATCATGAGAAATGGGAGGATCTCAGAGCTAAAGTGTCAGAGATGAAAATTTGCAAAGATTTATAAAATTCTTCACATGTTTTTTGCTTTCTCATTGTGGGGTATTGTGCGGAAAAAGATGGGGGGAAACTGTACTATTAATATTATTATTATTATTATTTTAGCACAAGGCATAAAAAGAAAATAAATAAAAAAAAAGTAAAATACTTTTCAAATGCATTGTATGTTCCAGCAAAGGTTGTGTTAACTCCTTTTAATTTAAAAGTACAACACCCTGGACCAAAGCTTTGCATAAATAAATAATAAATCCATTGGTTCATACTAGGGCCAGACTTTTTTTATTGTTTGTTTCGCGAATCCGCCGACAATCATATTTGAAGAAGAAAAAAAACCCATAATTTTTTTTGTATTTTTCGGATTCGCCGCAGCACCAATGGTTAAAATAAAAATAAAAAATACTAATTTTTGTTTTAGCTTTTTTCGCCCTCCGGTGAAGAGCCGACGGTTTTCTTCTGTTTATTTAATTTTTTTCCAGATTCACTTTAATTTAATTACTGTAATAAATGTTATTTTTAAATAAAAAAATATTTTTATTTTTTCTTCCTTCCTTGTATTGATTCCACATAGTCCAGGAGAAATTGAAAAGTGATGAAAAATAAAGATTTATTTTTATATTTTTTCCTCCCTCCTCAGTAGATTCTTAAGTAGAAACATCCGAGGAACAAGAAATTAAAAAAGTCTGGCCTTATGATAAATAAACCAGGCATTAACACATTCGGATCTCTAAAAATACGTATTTTAAAAGAAAAACCATGAGACATACTGCTCAAACATACTGCTCACAAAATGACGGGATATTTCATGACCCATTTATGTGAGCAGCGCATTTTAATTGAGGACTAAAGATGAAATAAAATGAGTAAATGTATAACAGTGGTGATAAAGTGACTCTGCTGATTCCTATGGACTGCAAAAAAGGGATAACGGTTATTTTGTGAATCTGAAATACTCGGGAATGATTCCTTAATCTACACTTTCTTTCAGTGCTGAAATAAATCAAATAAAAAGCAAAACTGCTCTTCTGATCACAGGTCATTATGAAAGCGGTTTAAGGAAACAGGATTTCCAAGCACTGAGCTCTGTTCGAAGAACTGCACCTGAACCTGTAAAAGTGCTTTTACATTTACATCATAACTCACAGTTAAAGAGTTTTATTGTCGTTTGCAGAGGAAGAAAAAAGGAAAAAAGGGTTTCGTGTACAATGAAATTCCTTCTTTGTTCATCACCAAGAAAAAGAAGAAAAAGACAATGAAGTTATAAGAAATGATTGTGGCTTTTATGATCCAACAGGAAGATCCAGTTCATTAACTGGAACCATTCCCTTTTTGGTATAAATCCAGTATGTAGTAACTTATCAGTCTCTGGTTCTTACCTAGAAGAAGGAAACAGGATTTCCAAGCATCGAGTCACTTTAAAGGAACCTGATTCATCATGAATAAGCAGTGATGATAAACAATGTTAGTCTGTAACGTAGAAACACTCACTAAACAACAAAAGAGGGTCAATTAAGTGTCTAAACATTCCACATAGTTTCCTAAATAATTACTAACCTGGCAATGAACCCAAATACACTCCCTACTTAAAAACCTACTCATTATTTTATTTATTTATTTCTAACGCCATAAAAACCAGACGTTTGAATATGAAAGCCTTAAAACTCAGTCATTATTTTAAAATCTTGGGCCACTTGGACACCCCTAACAACACATTTATCTAACGAAAGGTCAGGCCACGGTGGCAGAGGACGGGCAGCACAGGGCACAGGGCACCTTACAGGTCAGAGGACTGACTTCTCAGTTAATCTTAGTAAAAAAGGTAATAAAGTTTATAAGATGACATTAATAAAACCCCAAATGGTTATAGATTTTAAGACCAGATATGCAGATTTATAAATTTGTGCTGGTGCCATAAATAAAGAGTTATTATTATGATCTTATTGCGCTGCTGATAAAATGATTAAACATCTGTACACTAAAGACGTTAGAGAGGATTTGTCCTCTTTTGAACGCCTCATGTCTTGGAAATGCATTGGCTTTCTTATAATGATTGGGATTTGCGTCTTGTACTGGTTGTACTTGGTGATACAGAGAACTGCATCATTAAGGGACTGTTCAGTGGAATTACTATAAATATTAAATGTAAATGGTTCTTCTGGGTTCTTCTGGGTTCCTGTTGGAGCTACTCTGAAACGTTCATGATGTTTGGGTTCCCCGAAATCTTAAAGAGCATTCAGTTCTTGGAAATTCAGTTCCCATTTGCACACCGACCTAAAAAAATGCACAGCTTCTACCACATTTGCTGATGCTGCAAACTCTCTTTTAGCAGTTCTGGACATTTCTTAAGGGTTCCTCGTGGCACCAAAAATGACCTGGACAGAGTCGCGGTAACTAAACTGGATTTAAGAATAAAAGCAGCACAATGCAGGATGGAAATGAGACATGCAGCTCATTAATACACAAATGGAAGAGGACGTGAGTGAACTCAGACTGAACTCCTTTATGGTAAGGGTTCAGAATTCTTTGAAAAGCACTCAGCAAGTCAGAGAGCAGCTGCTGAGGCACAAACGTAACTTTCACATTCACACAAATCAGATAAGCTTTTCACAATCATCTATTACTTTTAAAGCATCTTCTTCATGCAGGACGTATGTGACAGAACAGCACATGATCTGCAGGGTTGTGTCATAACATGTCAAAACAAATAAAAAGGAACCATTTAGTTCTTACAACAACCTTTCTACGACCAGCATGGTGCAAAATACAAACTCAGGCTGTTCTGAAACCTAAGGAAACTCAGTTATGGAGCGACGGGTCATAATGATAAGGATGATTTTATAACCTTACACAGTTACAAATAACACAAGTTTTGAGATCTAAAGAGAATGATATAATGGGCCCAAACATTACATTTGCAAAGGATGCATTTAAAAAAAATTTTTTTTATTCATATTCAATTACATATTTAAGAGGTATACTTATCTAAAATAATTTTAAAAAATTATATTATAGTATATTATATTATATTATATTATATTATATTATATTATATTATATTGTGAAGTTGAAGAATCAGCCGGTTCCATTTTGTTCTAGTGTAAACTAAAAATTTGATCAAAAATAATTACTGAAAAATAATAGTTTATGTTACATTAAATTAATGAGCAGAGCAATAAATAAATAAAATAAAATAAAGTACAAGTAACACCTTAAAACATTACAGAAGCGACCTGGCAGTATAATGTTGTTTTTGGCGCCTTCTCTGGTCAGAACTGGAACTGCACGCTGCCAGACTTTCACTTTCACTTTGCTATAAAACGGTCTGTTTTACAGCAGAGAGCACACACACACACACACACACACACACACACACACACACAATAATAGCACGCGCGTCGGGCTGTTTCATGTTACTCCCTCCCATAGCAATTCCTAGAATTGTACCTATTCAGGTGAAGTCAGTCTGTTCTGGCTTGAACAGGAGCCAAAGAAAGCATGTAAATCTAGAAGGGCTGTGAAAGACAGGAGTGAGATAACACTGTGCACACATTAAACTAGTTACACACACACACACACACGCACTACAATTTGGTATTTTATAACTTTGTCCCCCTGATAAGCAGAATCATATTTCCTCCAAATGGGAGCATTTGCTTAGAATAGGTCATAGTGAAATTTTCGGAGGAACTCTGACTGATTGTTGTGATATATGGTTCTCTGTCATATGTGGAAGAGGCCCGAGCCGCCACGCTGTGCGGTAAATACGCACTTTTCTGAGAAATCCTACAGAAATGAAAGCAGCTCTACGCAGTAAGTAGATCTGATTCGAGAGTAAGATATTTCGGTTTCACAATGAAATCATGGTTGGTACCAGCTGTCGTCGCTTACAACACACACGCTGGAACACGTTCGGCTGGGCCTGTGTGATTACTGCTCCCCTGTTTAAAAGCAACAAACAATTAGCCCTGCTTCTGCACAGCTGCACGAAACGACAAACAGAACAAACAAACAAACAAACAAAGTGTCAATAAACATCTAGCATCAGTTTTTAGATCCTGAAACAACTGAAAACTAATCATGCATGCTTACGGCCCGGTGACTTTCGGTACTGGAGACTGAATTAATAATAGAAACTGTAAAATAGCAGGAAAATAAGAGGAGGCGTCCTAAATCTACAGCTAGAGTATATTCGCAAAAGTATTGGGACACCTCCAAATTCCAGCTTTTCGGCATCCCGTCCTAAACCCTACAAGATTTTGGACTGTGACTGTGGGGATTCAGTCTGAAGGGTGTTTGTGAGGTCAGAGTGGTGTTGGGTGAGAGGGCGTGGCTCTTAATCTCCGTTCTAATTCATGCCAAAGATGTTCAGACCTTGTTTTGAACAGAAAAGGTTTTTCCCCAAACCGTTGTAATGATACGATTGATCCAAAACATCTTGTGATGTTCCATGGCATCATCCCTCCTCCTTTAAACGTTACAGTCAGTCGGCGTGCTTTGCACCATGCTTAACGATCTTTGCATTACTCTTGGTAATATAAAAGCATGGCATAAAGTTTTATTGCTAAAGGTTTGGAACTCCGTCTGTGACTTGTATGCACTTTCTGCTGCTCCACTGTCCAGCTGCAGTGTTTTTTACCCCTCTCTGTCCGACGTGCTTGCTTGTAAAAGCAGACTGGGGGGTTGATTTTATAACTCTGTCACAATTGGACCGAATGAGACCCCGTAATTCAGGGTGTCCAAATACTTTTGGCTATATAATAGTAGCAGGTTTTGTGTGCATGTAGTAAAAGAACCAGATTGAATCTGTACATATTGCTGGATTATTTGTAACCCAATGTGCCCAAAATAACGCACGTTTTTATTCTCTTCATTTAATCTCTTTGTAAGTTTTATTTGAGATTTCCTTGCCCTTCTAGTGCTTGTGTCGTAATGATAAAGCACGTGCGAGCTGAAAACAGTTCCGTGTGTTTTGACGCTGAGCTGCGGTTTAAGAAAGAAACGAATTTCAGAGAAGAAGCAGCGGAGCTAAAACGAAAGGAAACTTTCCGGGAAACCGTGTGAGATCTAAAAAGAGAGAGAGACCGGGGGGCGTGGCTAAGCTTTTATATAAACCCAGACTGAGCGCTTAGCTCGGATTCATTGTGGAATTTAGGAGAGCTCGAACCCAAGCACTGGATGCTGAAGCTCCATGGAATTAAAGCAGGACGCTGTGGAGTTACTGCTGAACCAGATCCCGTGCCATGTTCCTCCGTGTTCCTCTTCTCCACCAGCTCAGAGAAACGGTAAGAACCTTGGCTTTGAACCCAAAGCTGCTTCAGACCAGCCTGGAGCTCCAGCTTTAACCCAATGGAGCCAGTCCTTAGTAACAGCGATTTAGAAGAATTGAGAAGTTCCTTGAACTGGCTGGAGCTGGCAGTTACCATCTAGAACAGTTTGTCCTTTCGCTTTGACGTGCTTAAGCTTTGGAGGGTAATCAGGACAGCAGAGCTACGGTTCAGACTGTTAGAGAACCAAAACGGGACGCTTTTTTAGAAATGCAAACATGGAAAGGATTTTTTAGGAGCTTTAAGTCCGGTTTCCCTGCGTCTTTTCTAAAGGACGTTTTGTTTTATGGATCCACTTTTGGGTTTGAACTGTTCCAGTATGTGAGGAGACTGATTCAGAATGGATCTTTAGACGGTTTGAGAACTTGTTGTTATTTGTATGCTAAGTAGAAATGCTTAAACTGCCCTAAACAGAGAGTGTTTGGACTGTTTAGGAATCTGGTGTCTGAGTAACTCCTAAGGTTAGAAATCATTTGGAAGTAACACCTTAATAAACAGGTCTGTGGATTATGATCTGCACTCTTAACCGCCTCCTAAAGTCATTTGGTTGACATACCAGGCTTTTATGTGAGCAGAGATTTAGGGTGGTTCTGAATTATATAAGCTCAGGATGGGGTGGAATTTTCCAGAGGCAAAGCTTTTTTTTTTGGACGTGTAAAAAAATAAAGGGTAAAACAGAGCAAGAACACTTAATCATCAGTAAAAGTGTTAATTATTGCAGAGAGTCTGAGCAGAAGAGTTCAAAGTTAACCCAACACGAGATTTAACGGTGGCCTGAGCATAATCCCCGGCTCGTCCCATTCCCACAGGATCGGCAGAGGAACACGCTTCATTTTTAGACGTTAGTTCTCTGAAGTCCTTTTGTTTTCCTTCTTAGAACTTTCCTTTTTATTGAGTAACCTGTTCTTCCCTTAAATATCCAAATGAGTTGATCAGAAACACCTAGGCTTGGTTTTCCTGGAGAGCATTACTCCTAATCCCACACTACAAAAGACTTTTCTTTGCTGAATCATCACTCATGTTTTAGATTAGCTGCCTTGTCCAAATCCAAACAAGAGGTCTGGGGATGGGCCTGGCTTTATCGGCCGCCTCTCAGTGTTTCATTCTTATTGTTGTGTTGTTGATGTAAGGCGGTTAAACCCTGTCACCCCGTAATCGGGAACAGTTAGGATTAGTTCAGACGCCAGTCCAGAAACAGAAACAGAACCCTGGCTAAATATTTTTGACAACGTCCTGACCGCTTTTAACACCCCGTGTCCTTTCCTCCCCTTCAGACGCCGCGACCTCTGTCTAGATGACCTTTAGGACGCTACGCTATGGAAGACAGCGCCTGGGGCTGGTCTTCCCTGTAGGATGGTAGCGCACAGCGCCGTGGATGACACGTCAGGCACTTCAGCGGATCGCCGAGCGCCCCACTCGCGTCCCGAAAACCGCACCCACTTCCGCTCGTTCAGGAGCGAGAGAGACTTCAGGACCATCGACGAGACCGTGTCCAAGCTGGAGGAGAGCGGCTTCTATTGGGGCGCCATGACGGTCGAGGAGGCCCACCAGAAGCTCAGGAAGGAGCCCGTGGGGACGTACTTGATCCGGGACAGTCAGCAGAAGGACGTGTTTTTTACGCTGAGCTACACGGCGCCGTCCGGGCCCGTCAGCGTGCGGATACACTTCAAGAACTCCTGCTTCAGCCTGGTGGGGAGCAAGGAGTCGTTCGCGTCGCTCTTCCAGCTGCTGGAACACTACTCGAGCTCCGGCAGGAAGACGAGCCTGCGGCGGCCGTACAGGAAGGAGCGAGTACGCCCCCTGCAGGACCTGTGCCGCGGGCAGATCATGAAAAGCTGCCGCGGCGGCGCCGAGGTTGTCGAGCGGCTCCCGATCGACCACGTCTGCAAAGACTTCCTGCGCTCCTTCCCGTACAAGTTGTGAAACCGGGACGCATTAAGAGGCACCGCCGGGATTTTATACTTGACCCCCTTCGGATATGGTCCGCTGGGACGCGGCACTTTTTGTAGCACATTTCTGAAAAAGCCTTGAACAGTCCAAATAGGAAGTTTACTCTAAACTGTGAATGTTTACACTATGCAGGAGGATTCCTGTCTGTTTATTTTTGCTATGCAAAAAAATCCTATCTATAAGCAATATTTTTATATTAGTAATAAACCTATTTTTAAACCATTTACACCACGCCTTGGAGTTTGGTTCATTCGAGTTCTCCTTCTAACCTGTCCTTTCCTGAGACGATCCAGACAGGTGAGGTGTGAGGTGTGAGGTGTGAGGGCGTGGTCCGGTCTCTTTTCCTTTGATCATTTACCTGCTCCACACTTCACACTTTACCGAACCTACCTGCATTTCTGAAATGACACACGTGCGTTCCTCTTGACTCATCTCTGTAGTCACAAGGGTCGAAGGGGGCGGGGCCACGGTGACCGTAAACCCGGCGTGGCTCGGGCACGCATTTACAAGAAACAGCCAGTGGGCGGGGCCTGTGAGGAAGAGGCACACGCGGTGCCAATAATAAAAGGCCTTACTCAGAAAGCCAGTAAGAGTGAGATAAGGCTGCAGCGGCGCTTTAGCCGTAAGGCTCAGATTAGAGCAGCAGGAAGTGATGTTACAGCGCTGACTTACACCGAAAAACCTCCAGTATGACTGAGTATGACTTACTCAGGACTTTTGCCTTCCCTCGCCGTCTAAACCTTTAACCTTCTTCTCAAGGAAAACAGCAAAACGGTCGATTTAATACTGTATAATCTCATTTATTCTACATCTCTACAGGACGTAGTTATTTTAATAAACAACAGAACAAGAGACACCTCCACCTCCACCTCCACCTCCACCTCCTGAACCCGTCTGGACTCTTATTAGATCACAAGAAAACTTCTACATCATGATTTTGACCCCTGTGGCATCCCATAGAGCTATTACCCCATAGGGTATGCCGTGTTGTGGGGGCACCCCGGTCATGTTACCTGGACAAAAGTGGATCTGTTACAGTATGTAATGTACGCAATTATTAACTCAACCTTATGGAGAGCCATAGGGGCCAAAATCAGGTCCTAGAACCTTTAACCTGTTTGAGTCCCCGAGTTTTTTGGGCAGGAGCCTGAGTTTTGTTTATTAAATAGTAAACGTAGGGTTTAATTACACAATAACAGTGTAATTAAGGGTTTTGGGTGAAAACACAAAGTACATTTGTATCTTACGTTTTTTTTGTTATTAGTTCACACGAAAGCTTCCGTGACATGACTTTGGCTCCTGTGGCGCTCCATAATGTTAGTACTAATGGTATACAGTACACACTGTAAATCTAGGGGCACCCCAGGTCTTGTTACCTGACAAACATACACCATGTCCATCCATATGGAAGTTCCTTGGTTTGCCAGGGTGTGCAATTAGTAACAACCTTATGGGGTGCCATAGGGGTCAAAATGTAGTCGTATACGCTTTCATGTGGTCTGTTTATCATATTAGTTAACAGATTTGTTTCAGTCATTTAAATTAAATATAAAAAATGGTCTGATTAGGGGTTCTATAGAATAATATTACTGGAAGGCTTTGAACTTCCACCTCCATTTTTATACTTTATCTCTTGTAGTTCAGACTGGAGCTTCTCTGACCCCTATGGCACTCCATAATCGTATATACAGTAAGTGTATTTGATCTGTACCACGGCTGGAGAGTTTTTTGGGAACTGTGGGACTGGGGTGGGGGGGGGGCAGCCCGAGAGTGAGGTGAGAGTCAGGTGGAGGTCCCAGTGGCGGTCCCAGTGGAGGTCCCAGTGGCGGTCCCAGTGGAGGTCCCAGTGGAGGTCCCAGTGGAGGTCCCAGTGGCGGTCCCAGTGGCGGTCCCAGTGGAGGTCCGAGCGTTTCTGACGCCGTACGATTTTCTTGTGACTCATGAATGAATTCTTGAAAGCTTTCTGCCTTTTTTTTTTTTTTAATCACCACATTGTCTTGAAAGCGTAAGTGCTTACTGAGAAGCACCTCGGGCTGAAACGGAGTGTGGCGACGCATGACGGAAATCAGGCAGAGAACAAAGCGGTGCTCTTATCTTCTATCTGCAGGGTCTGGATGGGTATCTTCCACAGAATTCTAACATCTCACTTCTCAATTCTGATTAAATCAGACTTCTGATGAAACGACTAAGTGTCTTACTGAGCAACACCAACTGACCTAAACAGGACCGGACAGGGCCTGAACTCACAACCTTCTGCTGTTTAAGATGTACTGAGCGCTGAGTGCGCATGTGTGTGTGTGTGTGTGTGTGTGTGTGTGTACCTACCTACCTGTGGTGAAGAACACACATAAAAAGC
>JAUZSU010201655.1:0-11598 GCA_034780255.1 Parotocinclus maculicauda
ATGGGTGGCCTAGATGTTAATTAAATAAATACTAAAAGTATATTAAACTATAGCAAAATTAGGTTAATAAATAAATACAAATTTAATAATCAAATTTTAATTAGTAATAGAAAAATAAAACTAAACTAAATTGAAAATAATCTAAATTATAAAACAAAATAGATTATAAAATGAGTCCTTAGTGGTATAGGTCCTTGGAGGAACATCGTCTCCCAATGTCCAACCAATGGAGGGAGTTCCTGCACTCTAGTGGGACCTGCCTCCGCTGTAAAGTTCTTGCAAAGAACTAACGGTTATGACCGCTTGTGGTCAAACCTAACCTTATAAGACAAATACATATATAAATGTAAAAAAGTTTGTGTCTGATAAGTGCACCAAAGGTCAATTAGTAGCCAGAGAATACGTCATTAAATACCTGATTCTGTAACTACAGTGTGTAATATATTAACGCAGCATCCCACATCAGAGATCCATGGTACGCTTTTTTTACCAAGGATCACCAAGGACCCCAAACAAACAATAGCAAAAACAAAAAACCTAGCTGATTTCTAAGGACAAATGGAACCAAACATTAAGTTAATAATTTCTTACAAGTCTCTGTGCAGTCTTAAATTGAAGTTGAAATTGTGAGTTAAAGGCCTTGCTCAAGGACCCAACTGTGGCAGCTTGAAAGAGGTGGGGTTTGAACCCTGAACCTTCTGGTCCACAGTCCAGTATTTTATCCACTAGGCTACCACAGTCCCTATTTCAAATTAACAGAAGCACAATTTTCTTTTACAAAAAATATGAAATGTACTTTTTTTGTTTAATTATAAATCACATATCATCCAGATTCATGAATAAATGTTTTGTTTAACAAAAAATGTAATGTTTCTTTTTGTTAAGGCAGTGTGAGGAAATAATCCACAAGTACAAATGTATTTGTAATAACAAATGTAGTTCCATTTGAAAACAATTTGTACCTACATATGCATTAAATATATACATTTAAATGCAGGATTATGTGAAAGACTATTTTTTTTCCATGTCAGGTGTTAAATATTAATGCATTTGTGTAAATAGACATTTTATAAATTTCACATAGTAATATCTTTGGCTAGTTTAATTTATGACCAGTAACCAGCTAAATGTTCTAAACTATAAGTCTCATACAGAGGGGCTTACATTTCCCATGTTCTCATGTTAGCTTCTGTCTCAAAAAAAGAACCCCGAAGAAAAGATCTGGATAAAGACTAGAACCCAGACCCATAAAACTTTGTGCTAATAGTTACAGTGCATGTATACTCAGTCGGAGGGCAGAGGGTGTGAACAATCAGTGATGCAATCAGTAGCACAGGTAGACCTCATTAACCAGGAGTAGGAGTATTCTTGCTTAGAAAGTTCTACACGGAGAATGCAAAAAATAGGAAGAAGGCAGCAAGAGCACTCCCTAGGTAATGAGACAGACCCGATGAATACTCAGTAAAAGTGCTGGTGCACTCGGATCAAAATCTCATCTCTCAAGTGCTGTTAAATAAACTTACATTCCCCATTTCCTTAAACTGAAGGCACCAAAGCAAACAAAACATTTGCAGTGTAGAACTTAGCACTACACTAAGAACAAAAAAATGTTTTGAGCTTTGATTAATGTCTTATTATTTTGTTAATGATTTAGTCAAACAATGATTTATGATCTAATAATGATCTGCTCATGATTTGATTCATGATTCGATTTTATTATGTTTATGAATTGTTTAATCAACAAAAGACTTTCCTTTATTTTTGAAACATAAACAATGCAAAATGATGCACATTTTCCTTTATAATCTCATTTTGCAGCATGACTTGCATGGTCTCACAATGTATTGTTACACCCCTATTTATTAATATTTTGTCCTGTCTAAAATACATTTAGAAAATTGTACCTTCTTAAGAGCGAAGTTAAACATAGAACTACCCTATAGACTTAAGATCATGATGAATGTTACAAAAACAAGCAAGGCAGCTCGGCGATGCAGTGGTTTGCACTGTTGCCCCAAAGCTCCAGAGATTCAGGTTCGAGTCCTGGCCCTACGGCTACCTGAGTGAAGTTTACATGGGGCTCACTGTGTCTGTTTGGGTTTCCTGGCACGTTCCAAAGCGTTTTCGTTCAACACTTAGTTTCCAAAGATTCCCAATGTGAGTGAGTAAATGTGTGCGTGTGCCCTGAGATGAACCCAGAAGAGAGTCCAGCCTTACACCCTGTGGCTCCCACTTAGACCCCAGACCACCCCACCCCCTGCCAACTCTGAATTATAGAAAGCAGGTACATAAAATTATGGATGGTTAATTAAATTCCAAGCAACATTTTAGAATGTGGGTTAATGCACCATTCTCTCTAGGTCTCATAATGTCTCACTAGTTGTCAGAAGGCTCTGTTTAGGCCAACCACCTAAACACTTTTTTACAATTATTTTTACACACCATGGATCAGTATGCTGCACCAGTTTCAGCTGATTACAAAAACCCCTTGACATATTATTTGTGCAAGCACCTGTGAGACAGTAAACACTGTCACATCCTTCACTGTTTTCACAACCCCTGCTTAACCAGGTGAACTCAGAGGGAGCCTGTGACTCATCGCTCATAAATTTGCAAGAAAGCATGCGGCACAGGGACAGGAGGAACCATCAGCTCTCCTTTAGAGACAGATTATTTAGCACTGAAGCTTTATGATCCCACAGCTGCTGTTTTTTCTTCTTTCTCTCTTGCCTGAAGGCTCCAGCACCTGAGCACCTCAGCTGATCCCTAAATCTAACTGCATACTGACTCAAGGACAAGCACAGGAAGAGAGGCAGAAGAAAGGGTTAGAAAAAGAGAAGGAAGATAGAAGCAAAAGTGACTCACGGGGTCCAGAGCATGGGGAAGGCGTCACGCTCTTCCTTTGTGTACTCGCTGAGTTTGCGCGGGATGGCCCGAGGCTGTGGCAGCTCCTCTGTCAGATTTTTCAAGATGTCTTCTGGAAGTGCCTAAATATGGTACCAACACAAGGTACACAGTGAAAGATAAAACTGTTGCAAAGCCATTAAATACAAATAGCCTTTACTCAAAAACTGTTTTTTTGTTTTTTGTTTTGTTTTTTTGTCTGCAGTTCGCGTCGATTCGCAAAACTCGGCTACTTGATTTTCTACGTTCAATAAAATACATCCCTGCTTTATTTTTAAAGTGCAAACAATGCAAAACAATGTACATTTTTATTGAATACATTTTTAACAAAAAAAGTTTGCTTTGTTGTAGACTCACCATATCTTAAGTGAGTAAAAACATTCATTTTTATAATCAAATATATAAACTAGATCAATTTCTAGTTCTTTTCATGTATAAAAAAAAATAAACAGAAAGAATCGTATATTTTTGCATTTCAACACTACTACTCACACACTGTGGAACCCGGAGTACACCAGGGGGACTTGTTAACTCCAAACAGATTTAGTCCAGGGCTTGAATCAAAGTGGAAATATCGGGAGATGGCTACACTAACCACTTGCGCCACTGTGCTGCCCTTAGCTAATCTACCAATCATATGGAGGCAGTGCAATGCATAGACTCGTGCAGGCCAGCAGCTTCAGGTAATGCTGACATCAGTTAAGCTATCAACAACGACTGGTGGTGCCAGACTGTGCTCGTTTGAGTATTTCTATAGCTTTTTTATACAGTTTATTCAGACTGATATAACACAGAAAAACACATTCAGTGACATTTGTAAATGAAAGGGGTCAACAGAGAATAGCCAGAGTGGTTCAGACTGACAGAAAGGCCACCTTAACTCAAATAACATTCCATACAATTATGGTAAGCAGAAAAGTACTTCAGACTACACAGATTAAACCTAGAGGCAGATGGGCTACAACAACAGAACATAACTAAAACAGAATTTACCCAACTGCATAAATCCCTGGATTGCACCTAACTTGTGTATATACATCAGGTAGATGGAAATGATATAATGGCGCAGGAAATGTTTTCTTGGCACATTTTTGTTAAATCCTTACTTGAATTTTAAAGCATAAGGGTATTGTCGCTGTCCATGCGCATATCTTCTTGGCCACATCTAAGCCATCTTTTAATGGCTGCTTCAATCATGATTATGCACCATGTCACAAACTCAGTCATCTCACACTGGTTTCATGACCCGAGTGATCAGATCTCAATCGAATAAAAGACCTTTTGGGTTGTGGTAGAAAGCAATAATCGCAACATAGATGCACGATAATCTGTTCCACATGGAACAGAATGTCAATGTAATGTTTTCAGCACATTGTTTAAATCCATAGCATGAACAACTGATCCTGTTTTAAAAGCAAAGAAAACCCTTACCGATTATTAGTTCCCAATAATGTGCCCAATCAGTGAATCTTAATTTAAAGTTGTTAAAATTAAGAATGTTCTAGGATGTTTTGTCCTTGTATAATCTGCAAGTTCATATTTTGTGTAGTGCACACAAAGATGCTTAGTAGTACTGCATTGCCTTGGTGTGTCTTTGAAATTTTTCTACTATGACCATGAGGACAGCTCCACACTTGGGAGGCAGTCCAGCTAGAGCATTATGTTGCTAACCCATATAACTTGAGCACCTCTTAAGCTGTGTAGGACCCAGTGTGTGTATGTGTGTGTGCGTGTGTGTGTGTCTTTTGTAAGAGAGAGAGAGAGGGAGAGAGAGAAAAACACAGTACAGTGTTTTTCTTGCATTTAAGCTATGTTTAGCTGGCAAGGCAAATTTCAGCACACTGCTATAATGTATTTTCTAAGCTACAGTTTATGTACTTTGTAGTTTTACTTTGTCCTGGTTTGTCCTGTTCATGACCCCGTACTGTTGTACTCCTTAAGACATGTTGGCAAAAAGAAAGGGACAATATAACACCTGAAACACTAAATCACTTGTCATCCTTAATGCCAAAATATATTCTAAGTGTCGTAAGAACGAACGGCAACGTTGCAAATTGGTAAAGGCTTTACCGTCCTAACTTTTCTGGAATGTTTTGCAGACCTGAGATGGAGACATACAAGTTTATTAACAAATGAAATGAAGTTGACCGGACAAAATAAAATATATTGGGTTTGTATTGTCTGCAATCAAATAAATGTCAAAGAACTTTATTTATAAATAAAGAATTTGTAAAGAATTTTATTTACCCTTAATTTTCATACTGTCAAAACTGTTTCTAATGGGGGGTAGTATTTGAACTAAATACATCCTGAACTTCTTTTTGGATTAATTAAATTATTCAGCATTCAGAAATGCTACTGCAGTACTACTATCTTGTACTCTTGAATCTTTAAGTGTACCATAAGATGAAAAGCTGTAAAAGGTCTATAAAGAAACATAAATCAACACTTACATCATCTGGAAAGAGATGCATCCTCTGCATCATGGTCCTTCGCTTGAGGTTTTTGGGGAGCATCCCATACACAGCTAGTTTAATGATCTGCAGAGAAAGGGAAAGAGAGAGAGAGAGGAATTGTGGAAAGATCAATCTTTAAAACAAAACAGCACAGCACCACAATGGATTGGAAATTGTGCAAGTCTGTCTGTCCAAGGGCAACCCACTGAGCCTGTTGTAACTCTCCACCTTAAAGAACAATCCAGCAAAAGATCTGCAACTCAAAAGGTCTTACATTAAGCACATTCAGCTACTGGCACTATAGAGCAAAGGGCTAATGGGGTTGAAATCTGGGTTATTTATGCTTGTAATCGCAGCTGGGTCATATTGAAATCCTGCCTTCACATCCAGACAACAATTCTGCCAACGTTTTATTCCGAGTGCACGTCAGCATTCTCTTCCTCTTCAAATCATTTACAACTGCAGGACATGCGCTGCATAATTCATGTTGCCAGTTAAGTGCTTAAGAAGACGCTTATTACAGACCGCTTTCCTCATACAAACACAAAGGCTTGGCATTCAAAGCCAGAGAAGCAACGCCATCGTTCTGGCATCAGCACCCTTGATCACATTAATCAGTGCTTCTCGCGCTCTAGTCTCTCGCCCCACTGAATGGATGACAGATGGGCAATGTCTGGGGAACCTGATCGCTCTTTGGCGTGCTGAGGAAGGTGTCGCCTTGCTCTGATCATTATCCACAATTATGAAATGACAAAATCCCCCTAGATCTGAATAACGCTGCTCTCCTCTGGCATCCATCTTCTAAATGGCTAAGAATGAGCTACAATGCCAGTTTGAGAATGAGAGAGAAAGATTAAGGACCTTACATGCATACTGATCCCTCTCAGCCACTGACAATGATGGACAGGGCAGGCGTGTCCTCGATTGCATGCCAGCCCAATGCAGTGTTGGCAGGACCAAGGGCATCACCCTGACCATACTACCCTCCATCAGACATAGCCACTAATGTCTGCATGAGACACCCAATATGGCCAGAAGGAATCCTTGTTACTTGCACCAATTCTGGAATCTTTATTAGGGAACAACCTCAAAACCAAGCCTTTGACTCTAGCGTTTAATCACATTATCTTGCTTCTACAGTTAGTAAAAGAAATTTCCTTATGTTTACGTAAAAATGCACTGGGACTGCAGTAACCTAGCGGTTAAGGTACTGGACTCTGGACCTCATGGTCCAGGGTTCAAATCTCACCTCTACCAAGCTGCCACAGAATCCTTAAGCAAGGCCCTTAATCCACCATTGCTTGAAGTGTGAAACTGTATGAGTTGTAAGTCGCTCTGGGGCGTAAGGGCGTCTGCTAAATGCCGTAAATGTAAATAAATTAAATACAATGTTTTATAATGACCCAAAGCAGACCTCAAAGCTTCACAACAACTAGGATCAAGGAAGATCAAAGAGGGCTGACTGTTAACGTACTCTCCTCCTCAGTCTCTTGATTTGAACCCCACTGAGCATTGACGTGCATATACCACAGGCTTTTAATTTGGAAAGAGTCAGGTTCAATCTCTATTACAACTTTTATTGCCAGGATGTGTGTTTATATTCAGTCTCGACAACCAGAGTTTTTACACAATGTTGCTCACTTTGGAGCCATGATACAGCATTCTGTCTTGAAGATATTTCATGCTAACCATACACTAGAAGACTTTGAAAAGACTAAAATGTTTGACATCCTCTCACATCTAAATACAGACCTAAGATGGGGCTCTGATCAATATAAAAAACATTAAAAAGCCCAAGCTCATTTAGTGCAAATAATGTAGCACTAGTTAATAGAATTCAGTGTTTCCATTATTTGGTTAAAGACCTGTAGATCTACACCTACCAAATTGTAAAAAAAATTACCTTTAACTGTACCCTCCAAATACATGCAGAATTTCCTGTTTGGTGGTGGAGTGTGAGAGCTCACCTATTGGTTGTTGACAATGTTTAAACCACCATTTTTATGACTGCGGTAGCCTAGTGGTTAAGGTACTGGACACTGGACCTGATAAACCTGGGTTTACAACCTAACTCTGCCAAGCTGAAGCAAATCCAATCCACCATTGAATTGTAAGATGGTATCACTTGTAAGTCGCTCTGAATAAGGGCGTCTGTTAAATACCATAAATGTAAATGTATGAGCCATAATTTAATAAGACAAAAAGACTGACTAAACCCATAAGAGCACACGTGGCATGATTATAAAAATCTTAGATATAAAATATAATTATTCCATAAGAACCATGGTTTTGCTTATAGGGCTGCAAACGATAGATTATCTGAGATTTGCTTAGGATGGTCAGAATTTTTGAATGAAAACAAAGAAAAAAGCTGCATCAATAAATATGACGCAGTAGTAGAAAAACAGTCATGATTTTATTCTGACATTTGAAATATGTCTGCAGCAGTAAAAATGTTTAAAAAGTCATTTGGTGCAAGGCTGGCATTACTGACAAAAAAATACGTCTTCGAACTAATTTGAGAAAAAAAAGTCCAGTATAGAAAAGAAAATTGAACCTTGAGCTGCCTGTAGATAACATTGATCAGAAGCTTTTGTACAATTATGGGGTCCATGCCAACCCCACACTGTTATAAGGAATACAGCATAAGGGGGAACATGCCAAATACAAATAAATTTCTTTATTTAACGTAGCTTCCAACATCCTGTCCCCTTTGCAGAAAAGCACTTCCAAAGTATGTTTCCACCCCTATGCTTCACGGTCGGGATGGTGTTTGCATCCTTCTTCTTCCTCCAAACACAGTGAGTGAAGTTCATACCAAAAAGCTCTATTATGATCTCATATGACCACATGATCTTCTCCAGTGCCTCCTCTGGATCATCCAGATGGCCATTGGAGAACTTCAAACGGGCCTGGAAATTTGCGTGCACTGCAGGTTTAAATCCATGATGATGTAGCGTGTTACTAACAGTCATCTTTGAGACTGTGGTCCCAGATCTCTTCAGGTCATTTACCAGATCCAGTGTATTTCTGAGCTGATTCTTGACCTCTCTCAAAATAATCCTTATCCCATGAAGTGAGATCTTTCATGGAGCCTAAGACCAAAAAAGATTGACGGTCATCTTTTGTTTTTTCCATTTTCTAATAATTGCGCCAACAGTTGTTGCTTTCTCATCAAGCTATTGCCTATTGTCCTGTAGCCCATCCCAGCCTTGTGCAGGTCTGCAATTTTGTCCCTGGTGTCCTTAGACAGCTCTTTGGTCTTGGGCATGGTGGAGAGGTTGGAATGTGATTGATTGAGTGTGGACAGGTGTCTTTTATACTTTATAGTAACAAGATCAAACGGGTGCAAATAATACTACATATAATGAGTGCGGAATAGGAGGGCTTCTTAAAAAAAAGAAAAGTCTTGTGAAAGGGTCAGTCAGTGTATTTTGACATTCGTGGGTGATCATACACTCTACTCAGCAGTAAATGTGTGGCACTCACGTCCAGTTTGACATGCTTCTAATATGTCACTTTCACCATAATAGAGTTTACATCTCATTAGCATAATCAAACAACTTTCTATGACTTTTCTATTTTATTTCTGATGATCATGTTTAATCAATTAAATCAAATACTTTTTTTGTTAATCGCTTCACATTCATTTTCAAATATCCATTCATTTTTGTGACACATACTATTTTTTTGCATGTATGTTTGTGTGTGTAAAATGTTGCTCTTGCATGTCTAGAGTTTAAATGATGAGGCACAGCTCACAGCGTGGTCACACAGAGTGAAGAGGCACGGTCAAGGATAAACAAAGGAGATGTTAGAGGTCTGAGATGCTGCACAGCAAGAATCGGAATAACTGACAATTTCTGGAAAGAGACTTAGAATTCAAAGTTTAATCCAAGTCAGAATCTCAACTATATTCTAATGATGCTAACAGGGGCATCAGTAGAATTACATGAATATGGGGATAAAGCTCCGATTTGGGTGGGGTCGTATCCCCAAATTATTGTGAACAGTGTAGAAAGGTCCTTTTAAATGTGCATCTAGTTTGTAGTTGCATGATCTATAACCTTGATGAATATTTTGACTGAAAGTGTAATTTGACTTCAGAAGACATGTTTTGTCAATTTATTTTTTTTTCCACACAAGGAAATATCGGTATCAGCAGTACCAGTCAAAATAGCTTCTTAAATTTTATTTTGTTAACAGGCAAAAGCTTTTTTTCAATCCAGTAACTACATTAAATACTGTTAATTATGAGAAAACTGAAGAATCTATGCATCTTTCTTTTTTAGAACTAAAAAGGTTGAATAATCATCCCATAATAAGAAATACTAGCTGTATTTGAGAGGTTTTGATTTGAATATTGTAGTAAATAAGCACAAACAAAAGCCTGTCATATTTCAACCAAACATTTACCATCTCTACCAAGCTCTAGTGAGTCAGATTTCATTTTATTGTTTATATGGAGACAGATAGCACAGCTGAATAATGGATAATAAATGAGAAGGGTTTGAGAAAATTTTAGGGGGTCTATAGCATAAACATCAATTGATGAAAAAAGTAACATTTAGTCCAGATATCATTTTGGCAACTTAATGCCAGTGTCACAGAGCAGACTGTTGCTGTTGCAATGTGATGTAATGTCTGCTGTGACCTGCTGCCTGGTGCACAGTTTTGCAGCATTGACAGTTGTAATGCGTGTTAATGAAAAACACCACCACAGCATAATGCTGCCACCACCATGCTTCAGTGTATGGATAGCATTGGGCAGGATACGAGCTGTGCCTGGTTTCTTAAAGGTTTAATGCTTAGAACTGAGGCCAAAAAGTTCAATCTTGATTTTATCAGCGACTTGGGGATACTTCAGGTGCTTTTTGCTCCAGATTTAATCTTTCATTTTAGACAGGTTTAACTCCAAGTAGGCTTTTTTTTTTTACTGATGAGAGGATTCTGTCTGGCTACTCTGTCATAAAGCACAGATTTTTGGATTGCTGCAGTGATGGTTAACCTTCTAGACGTTTCCCCCATCTGCACACAGGATCTTTTTGGCTCAGCCCGAATGACCATTGGGTTTTTGGTCACTTCTCTTACCAAGACCGGTCTCACCTGAATTAATAATTTGGTGGGGCATCTAGCTCTAGGAAGAGGCCTGGTTGTTGGGAATGTTCAGTGCAGCAGAAATTGTTTTTAATTCTTAAATGTTTGTGCCTTCACACAATCCTGTCTCTGAGCTCTACAAGCAGTTCTTCCCTACTTATGGCTTGGTTTTTGTTTTGGGTGTGTCTTTCCAAATCATTTACACTGTCAACTGAAATAAGCACAGGTGAACTCCAGTCAAGGTGCAGAAACAACTCCCAGATAAAATGGGAGGTCTCCAGAGCTAAACTTTGGAGCTAAAGTGTCATAGCAAAGGTCCAAATACTGTCCATGTGAAAGTGCAGTTTGTCCCATTTAAATAAATTTGCTAACATTTCCAAAACATTTCTATTTTCTCGTTTACAACATAGAGTACTCAGTGCAGAACGATGGTACCACTTTTTTCTGAAGGCCTCCACTTACCAAAATGTGAAAAAAGTGAAAGGGTCTGAAGACTTGTACATGTTCTAGTCCAAAACAAGAGACACTTCTATATACAGTACTGTACAAAAGTCTTAGGCCTCCATTAGATTTATTACTTTACTATAATGCTTTCAAATAATGACCACACATAAAATATTGTTTACAATTGGACGAAAAAATGTAAAACTTGGATTAATAACTCCATAACACTATTTCCCACTGATATCCACTCCAATCTTTGTGAAATTTAGCATATCTTAGCTTTTTCACCCTGTTCCCCTTTCATAAATGTGGTCTCTTGGCTGCTACCTTTACAGAAAAGACCAATACTGATCAAGCTTCTACAGACTGTATGCCAACTTGGCATCCCATGTCAGTATAAGGAGAGTACACATTAAATACTTGTGACTGTACCCTATAGAAGCTGTTTGTTATGTAGTTTTAATACTTCATACAAATTACCTGCATTTTCTAGATATTAAAAAACTAAGAAGTATATATATAGCTGGGGTTATTGTACATGGTATGCAAAATATCTCCTATTACCAGATGTCCCCGTACAGTCATTATAATATTGTGTGAGTGATACACATACACACACACATATATATATATATATATATATGTGTGTGTGTGTGTGTGTGTGTGTGTGTGTGTGTGTGTGTGTGTGTGTGTGTGT
>JAUZSU010201666.1:0-11597 GCA_034780255.1 Parotocinclus maculicauda
CGGTTCGAGATATCTCTTAGCTATGAACAAGCACACTTCTCCTGAACATCCCGGACGTTTCGGCGTTTGTCCCGTGTAGATATGTCGAAAGCTCTAGGAGGAGATACTGACCGAAAATTGGTGAAATAATAAAAAATCGGATAACATAACAATATATGTGTTGCTATAGCAACGCACATAAAAAGGGGAACATCGAGGCATATTTCGCTCGGCCCCGTTTTCATTCCTTCACGGGGAGCGCTAAAAGCTAAAAAAACGATTGGCGCGCCTCGTCTGAGCCTTACTCGGGCTGTACTTTGGTATGTTCTCCCCGCATCGGTGTGGGCGACCGACCAAGTGACGGAGGGTTAAGCTCATGTACTGCTATGCCTTTACAGTTAATGCCAATTACCAGCTTTTGCCCTGTCTCAGACCGCTCAGAATCGCTCGTTTACGTATCCTGTGGACGCGATTTTCTCAGGAATACACCCCTTACGTTTGGGGTACGCGACTGCGGTAAGGTCTGGTCAGTGTCCCGGGCCGGAATGGGGACGTTAAAGAGGTCTCTGTCTCTATAGCGAAGCACTAAGATGAGTTTTTGCCCACGTCACCCCATCGTAGACTCCAGTAACGCTCCTTGTACGGCATCTGGGGTGTCCGGGCCCTGCGGGACGTTTTGGTATCGCACTGTGACCGATCGGCAACATTCAACATTCGGAGTCAAATGGGTGGAAAATTGCACATTTGACTCGCGGCCAAAGCGCCGCCCGAGCGGAGCAAGGCCTGTAATTTGATCAGTTAGAAAAACAATCGTCCAGCACAAGATGTTCGCGATCCTGACGCCCTGCCAGACGACTGACATTAATAATAGCAAAGTGGCATTATTAAACGTTATTAGCCGCGACGGAGCCAAAACCAAAATATATGAGAACGCCTCCAGTCCGCTTGGTGACCCGTGTGTGTGTGTGTGTGTGGCCAGTTCTGAACCGCTAAGAGGGCGTGTGAAAAGACTGGCATGGGCACCTGCTGGGCTGCGGTGGCACACGGGTGATGATGTGAGCCTGGTCCAAATCCTGATCATACTATCGGAGGGAGCAGCCCAGTCCGTGCCAGAAACTAAATGGAAAAGGATTTGCCGTCTGCCTCGATTTCCTTCATTATACCAATTCTGGATGACGAGCTGGAAAAGATCCTTAAAGATTCGGTACGTTAGCATCCTGTTTACCTCCCGCTTACTCTGGCCTGGGTCACAGGGAAGGCACGACCTTCGCGTGGCATGTGTTGCCCATGAATCAAACCCGGCGTCTTTCAGCAGCTGGCGATTATCACCGAGGAACTGGAGCCGCTTCTGCATTGGAGTACCGTAACAAATTTAGCCCTGCTGCCTCATCTGCACCTGCCTAATATTGTTTGGGTCGCCCCTCGTCCCACCGAGGCTCTGTGCCCGTCCGTTCCGAGCTCCGCGAGACCTCTGAAGGTCACCTGTCATATCTGAAGCCTTGTTTGTTCAGGAAGCTGACTGTATATTTATTTTAAGATAACATTAACAGCCTGTACGCAGCCGTTCAGCTGCTCGTTAACGCAAACGTCCAATCAGCCAATCACACGCGAGCAAAAAGTGGCTTTATTTTCATTAAAACTGCTGCTTTGGTGGGATTTTCACACACAGCGCCATCTCTAGGTGTTACGGGGGACGGTCCGAAATGGAGAAAAACACCCAGCGGGGGCATTTCCCCTGGGTGAAAACACGACCTTAATGCAAGACGGGTTCGAGCTGATGCAGGACATCGTTTCCGACCAAAACAGCGTGTCCAAACTTGAAGCAGATAGGCTACAGCAGCCGGGCGACCCCTCCTGAATGCTAAGAACAGGCTACAGTTGGCTCAGCGGGTCAGGCTGCTGGTGTGGGGGGTATTTTTTGGGCACACTCAGGCCTACCTGAGTATGGTGGCACCCCTTTATGCCCCTTGACCAAGTTGAACGTCCCAGTGTGTGCACGTGCAAGTTCCTGGCTCTCCCCCCCTCTCCGTCTGTCTCTGTGTGCTTTGTGGAAACAGGGGCAGGAAGCACTTGTCATCCACAGGAATCTGGGCCCTCTAACAGTCCCTCTAGTCTCATAACTTCAACACTTCGCCTTCCTTCAGGAACACAACAAGGACTCAGTTCCCTTTCCCTTGCTCTCGGACAAAAAGAGGATACAAAAATCCTGCGATAATTAACTCCCATTGTCTCTCAGCTAACGCTCGAACTTCATAGTGTGATCATACAGCGTTGGGCAAAAGTCTTAGGCCACCTTATATTAAATATTTACAGGCTAGGCTTGGTGGGTTTCACCACTGCGTCACAGCAAGAAGGTCCCGCGTTCAATCCCAGGGTGGAGTCTGCATGTCCTCCCCGTGTCTGCCTGGGTTTACTCAGAGTACTCCGGTTTCCTCCCACAACCCAAAGACATGCATGTTAGGTTAATTGGTGTCTCTAAAGTGGCCCTTAGTGTGTGACTGTATGTAAACGTGTGTGTGTCCTATGACAGATTGGAGCCCCGTCCAGAGTTGCCGGGTGAGCAGAAGATAATAAAGGAATAAATTATTGTTTAAAAAAGAATAATGAAAACAACTAATTAAGGTAATTAGAAAATGGAAAATAAAATAACGTCTAAGTGTAATATAATATTCAAATATAACGATATTTATAATCATATTTAATATATGTAAACAATGATCTAAAAATGTTTCTGTAATTTTATTCTTTTTGCCCGTTTTTATTGTATTAGAACATTTTTCTTTTATTTGTAACACGAGTTTTAGACAAACGAAAGGTTCATTATAAATAAAATGCATTATTATTATTATTATTTATATCACTGGTATTGTTATTAATAATAGTAACAATAATAAAAATATTAATAATAATAGTAAATATTATTGTTATTATTATTATTATTATTAATAATAATAATAATAATAGTAATAATAATAATAACAATAATATTAACAACAACAATAATAACAGTAACAACAAAAATAATAGTAATAATATTAATAATAACAACAACAACAACAACAACAACAACAACATCAACAACAATAATAATCATTATAATAGTATTAATAATAATAATAATAAAAATAATAATAATAATATTAACAACAATAATAATAACAGTAATAATAATAGTAATAATATTAATAATAATAATAACACTAACAACAACAACAGCAACAATAATATTAATCATAATAATAGCAATAATAAATAATAATAATAATAGCAACAACAATAATAGTAATATTCTTAATAATAATAATAATAATAATAATAATATTAATAGAATAAACTATAGTAATATTAATAATAATAATGTAATAATAATAATGATAATAATAATAATATTATTATTACCATTTTTAATATTATTAATAGTAATAATATTAATAATAACAATAATAATAGTAACAACAACAATAATAATAATAATAATAACAATAATAATAATAAATTAATCAGAAATAAAAAATATATATTTACAAAATAATAATATTATAAACTTAATTTGAGAATGTAAAAAAAAAACATTTTGCACAATTTATACTTTAATACTTCAGCGCATTAGTGACGTTTTCACACATATTAACCGAGGGAAATACACTCTCCCTCCATATTATATGTGATATGTGATTATACAGCATTGAGCAAAAGTCTTAGGCCACCTTAGCATCCAAGAGACCAGGGGGAACAGGGTGAAAAGGCCAAGCTATGCAAAAGCTCACAGATATTGGCATGAAGATCAGCAAAAAAAAACCATTTTATGAACATTTTGTCAGTAAAAACGGGCTGAAACGTCGATATTTCAGTCGAACCATCCCAGGTGAGCTTACCTGGTCAAAGCTGGTGCTCAAACACAAAAAACAGCGTGTGAGAGAACGTTACCTGGGGTCTCCTGAACAACTGCTCGCTCTCCAACCTCAGGCCTCCATGATTCTTCTGCTTGTTACCATGTCTGGCTTAGGGGTCATGTGATCAGACCAGATCATGTGACCATGTGGAGGTAACCAGTTCTGCTCAAAATCCCTCCAAAAAGAGTGAATCTGCAACCTGTTTGTGCCTAAAGTCTCCGGCATTATACGGTCTGCCATTGGCCCTGCCACCCCGCAGCTCCAGAGACCCAGGTTTTGAACATTTTGCATGTTCTCCACAAGCACACCTGACCCAGAGTGCCATTATGTTCAGAAGACGTTGTAAGATCTCATCCACCATCCTGCAGCTCTTTCAGGGTGCTGGTGATCTTCTGGTGATCCAGCCTTGCCCATGTGCTCTTCCAGTGACCGGTATGGGGGCAATAACACTAAATTTAACACACCTTAATTCCCCATTCATACCTGAGACCTTGTAACACTAATAATTCACGATACGGGGGAGGGAAAAATGGATAATTGGGCACAATTTGGGAACTTTTACTTAGGGGTGTACTTACTTTTGCTGCCTACGGTTTAGACATTAATGGCTGTGTGTGTGTGTGTGTGTTGACAAGCCAACCAATCCACTACAAGCTTTTAATATCCTCAGAGGGCAAGCCCAGGCATGCACTTACCTAACCGTGTGTGTGTGTGTGTGTGTGTGTGTGTGTGTGTGTGTGTGTGTGAGCATATTCACAGCTACATTCAGTAACCAGGCACCAGAGATGCAGTCGAGGCCATTTGCACGTATGCAGAACATGTTTACGTTTTACTGGGCAACGGCATTGAAATATATAATAAAATTAAATGAAATTTAATAAAAAACAGTAAAAGATAAGCAAAAGTGCAAAATATAGGTCATATTACAGCCATAATTTAGTATTAATTATTTTTATACTGTATTACATTCTAACAATCTAATATTTATTTTATAATTTTATTATTCTTTTACATCTTAGAGTGCATTTTATTTTATTTAAAAACTCATAATAATAATATGATAAAGATATCAGACTGTCAATTCATTATGTTTTTGACAACGATTATCAATTTTTATAAAATATTAATACGACAGTTATACAAATGTTTAAAAAAGAATAATGAGAACAATTAATTAAGGTAATTAGGAAAGGAAAAATGAAATGTATACATATAAAACACAAATAGAACGAAATTTACAGTTATATTTATATGATATATAAATATAATGATCTAAAATATTTTTATTATTTATTTGTATAAGAGCATTTTTCTTATCTTTGTAATATGAGTTTTAGAGTTTTGTAGTTAATAATAGTAATATTAATGTTAATAATAAATTATTCAGAAATAAAGAAAAATATTAAAATAATATTAAAAAGCTGTATTTTTGCACATATTAACCAATGGAAATAAACCTGGAGGTTATACAATTTATTATTATTATTATTATTATTATTAATAACAAATACAACCAAAATAATTAATAAATTACATTAGTTAAGAACAAGAAAGAACAGAACAATAAACTGATAAATAAGATTTTATTATAATACAAGTTACATGAATAAATAAATTTAAAAAAGCAGATAAAGTAGAAAAGGTAAAAACTTGGGGATTAAAAATAGTGTTAAAAATAAAATAGGACAAAGTAAGATTTTAAAACAGCACACAAAATTATAAGATCTAAATAAGAACAAAAAACAGCAAAATTATAATATAAATAAGATAAAAAAACAACAACAAAAGAAGATCTAATTAAGATAAAAAACAAAATGATAAATAAAATAAAAAAACCAAAAGATCTAAATAAGATAAAAAATGAAACAAAACAAAATAAGATCTAAATAAGATTTGTTTTAATAAAAAACTAAATGATACAATTAAAAAAATCAACAAAATAAGCTCTAAATAAGATTTAAAACACAATTATAATATCTAAATCAGATACAAAAACAACTAAATAAAATCTAAATAAGATGATAAATTATAATATAAATAAGATAACAAAACAACAAAATGATCAGATCTAAAGATTTTCAAAATTATATAATATAAATGAGATAAAGAAAAAAGAAAATATCTAAATAAGATATAAAAAATAGATATAATATAAATAACAGCAAAATGCTCAAATAAAAATAAAGCTGCATTACTAAAAATAGCTGAAAACTATTTTAGCTTAAAAAAAATTTATAAATACACAAATGCCCAAAAAGAAATGATTAAATTAAAAAAGAAAAAATAGAATTTTTTTATTTATATAATTATATAAATATTTATTTATTTATTTAATATAAATATTAATATTTTATATTTGTTATTATTATTATCATCATCATCATCATTATTATGTGAAAATTAAGAAAATATATTTGAAAAATAATGTTATATAACAAAAACAGATTTAATTAAGAAAGGTATAATAAACTAAGAAGAATTTAGCATAATATATTTTATTTAAAAAAATAATAAAACCAGATAAATAAAATGAAGCTTACAGAAAAAATATAATATATCTAAAACAATAACAAATCATTATAAATCAAGAAAACAATTATGAATAATTGATTAAACTTAATAAAATACAGCGATAACAAATAAAAAAAGAGTAAGATTAAAAAAAAAAATTTTTTTTAAACCCCAAAAATCATTGTGATTTTATTTTTAAATAATTGTCCTGTAAGCCGAACTTCACCGGTTCCTGCTTTACTGGTTTCACTGGCAGGAGGAGCAAATTTTCCCAGTTTAGCTCTAAACTCTCAGTCGCCGGTGGTGTTTTTAGACGACGTATAAACTTTAGGTAAAAACATCCGAATCACACAGAGACGATTAACAAACAAAACACTCATCAGTCCAAATAATCACAGACAGGAAATGATGTCACGGCTTTGTTTATTTTGGATCCGGTACGAGTTGAATCACGTGGGGTTTTCCCAAAAAAAAGGAATGGGAAAGCTGGCTCAGGATCAGCAGAGTGGGGTAAGAGAGAGAACGTGGGGATGATCAGGAGGAACTCGACCTTCAGATTCATCGCTTTCCCACTTTATACACACACACACACACACACACACACACACACACAGAGTTTTGGGAAGGCGTAACAGGATGTTGTTTGAGCTTCGGATCCTGTTTTCTTCCTTTTTCCCATCGAGCACTGGGCCTGCAGGTGCACAAAGACGACTTCCTCCCAAAGCCGAAGCTTTTTCCATCAGCCCAACTCATCCCATTTCTCTCACAACACACACACACACACACACACACACACACACACACACACACACACACACACACACACACACACACAATCCTCCGGACAATGCCTTCTATTGTTAATGCACGCCGTTCCGTCTTCCAGTATCCAAAGCGTTCCATTTTTCCCACACCTTTCATATCTCGTACCGTTTGCTCTTCTTTATCCACTTCCCACGGGTCCCGGGTTACAGAGGGAGAGGCGGATGATCATCATAAAACATCCTGCAAGAAAAGCTCCAAAGGTCTGTGTGGTACTGAACGATGAGCAGAAGAAAAAAGAAAACATTGAAAACATTGTAAAACAGCGACCCCTGGCTTACCCTGCCCTAAACTGGCGTCCCATTCAGTGTACTCTGGCACCGGGACAGGACACCGGGACAGGACACCGGGACAGGACACCCTGACAGGACACCCTGACCCTGAGGGAAATGGACGGTTACACTGAAAGAAAAAATTAAAGAAAGAAAGAGGGAAGAGAAAACGTTCCTATATTGGTGCAACAGCGACCCCTGGCTTACCCTGTGATAAACTGGTGTCCCAGTCAGTGTATGCTCGGAGCCCGGACCCCTATGACCCTGACTAGGGAAATGTATAAAAGAAAAGAAAGTAAAAGAGAAAAGGAAGGAGAGAGAAGGAAAGAAAGAAAGAGAGAAATAAAAAAAAGAGAAGTAATGAGAGAAATGAAAAAAAAAACCAACAAAAAAGAAAGAACATGAAAGAAAATAAGAAAAAAGAAAAAAAGAAAAATAATGAACGATAGAATAAAAAAATTAATAAAAAGCATTACAATAAACAGCATAAGAACTAGAAAGAACAAAGAAAAGAGTGGAAGAAGGAAAGAAGAGAGATAAATAAAAAAAAGAAAGAACTAATGAGAGAAATTAAGAAAAAACAAGAAAAAAGAACAGAAGGAAAAAAAAGGAAAGATAGTGACTGTGTGAAAAGAATCAAAGAAAGAAAAGAAAGAAAGAGAAAAAAAAATCTTAGTAATATACCATAGTGAATGAGTAAAATAAATTAAAAGATGTAAAAAGAAAAAGAAAAAAAAGAAAAGAAAGAAAAAGAAAAAAAAGAAAAGAAAGAAAAAGAAAGAAAGAAAAAGAAAAAGAAAAAAAGAAACAGAAAGAAAAAAGAAAAAAAGAGAGAAAGAAAAAAGAAAAAAGAAAGAGAAAAAGAAAAAAGAAAAAGAAAGAAAGAAAGATAAAGAAAGAAAGAAAAAGAAAGAAAGAAAGAAAAAGAAAGAAAGAAAGAAAAAAAAAGAAAGATAAAGAAAAAAAGAAACAGAAAAAAAAAGAGAAAGAAAAAGAAAGAAAGAAAAGGAAAGAGAAAGAAAAAGAAAGAAAAAAGAAAAAGAAAAAACTAATGAAAGAAATGAAGGAAAAAAAAAACAAAAAAGAAAGAACATGAAAGAAAAGAACAAGAAAAAGAAGGAAAGAGCAAAATAAACAAGAGAATAAAAAAAATATTAAAAGCATTACAGCTTTTAAAAAAAGAGAAAGGAAGAGAAAAGAGAGTAAAAAAAAGAAAGAAAAAAGAGCGATACAGCGAATGAGTGAACGAAAGAGAGAGAAAAAATAAAAAAACAAAAATAAAAAAAAATTGGCACGTCCAGATTCAGCACCACATCTGTTCCTGGTTACGTTTGAGTTCGGGTAGGTGCCGGTCCGGGAGACGACCTTCGGAGGACGCGGGGTGTGGGAGGTGGGATTGGGTGGGGCTGCACTTCATTACATCCCGCGCTCATTCTTTTTTTTTTTAGGGGGGCACTCATAACAGTTTCCATGACATCATCAGCTGTCAGTATGTCCAGCCAGTCGCTTAGAGTGCAAAACTCTAACCAGTGGACGCCAAAGAGAGTCCAAACTGGCCATTATAACCGTGATCCGGTCCAAACGCAGCGTCCAGGAAAAGCGGAGTGTTTAAGGAGAAAAGGTGATCGGAGGAACTCCCTCCAGTTTTTTGCCTCTACGAAGCATAATCTCGTTAAACCATTCAGAATCTGGAGAAATTTCAGCCCTAAAACGCCTAAACCTAAGAAATAAAAACAAATAAAGAAATAAAAACAAATAAAGCATGAAGAACGCAGAAAGAAAAAAAAATAGCAAGTTCTAACTTATATTTTTGGATGTTTATTAACAAATAAAATCATTAAAAAAGCAGAAAATACCTGGAATAAAAGACGAATTAAATGTAAGGAACCATCCTTAAGTTCGAGGTTCATAAGGAAGGGATGTGACTCAAAACATCCAGAGCAGGTGCTCGTGAGGTCGCTCTCCAAACCCCCCCCCCCCCCCGAGCACTACCGCCCTGAGAACTGGCCTGCTTATTAAAAGAGGTCATGGCATCCCGCGTCTCCGGTGCAAAATCACCTGGGAAAGATTTAAGAAATCAAATCAGATCAGATCAAATAGTCGTCGCCTCCCCCCAGGCCAGGAAATTTGTTGGCACGGCACCCGTTGGCGCCACGGACTGGCATCTGACGGCGGTCGGGTTCGAGGGCCCCGTGGTGACGCTTTAATCCCTCAACAGCAGAGCTTCTTAAATAAGCAGCGTCACTGGGGACGGGGCACAGGGATGGCAACGGGGTACTTTTTCCATTGTGGTGCGTGCAAACACACACACACACCCACACACACCCCCACACACCCCCACACAATCCTAGCAATGACTTTGCAGTCTCCACCTACGACTCGATTCCCATTAACCATGATGGGCTCTGTATCAGTAAAGCAGTTCTAATAGGGTGGCACTGGTGGCACTGGGTTCGAGCCCTGGCACTGGCACTGCTTTGTATGTTCTCCCTGTGTCTGCATGATTTTTCGGTAGGTACTCAGGTTCATGCCTTCATTCCAAAGACGACTTTGTGTGTGTTTTTGCTGGGATGGACTAGAGCTGGATCCCTTCTTGTGCCCTGTGCTGCCGGTTATCGCCAGGATTAAGGAGGTGGGATAAAAAAGCGAATGAAAGTGATTCTGAAAAATGTCAAGATCACTCCGAGATCGGGGCGTGTAAGAGTACGTGATGTCACAAAGGGTAACTTCTAACAAAGGGTAACTCCTAAGCAACTAAAGGTCTCCCTCAATTTGGCTACTGTTAACCTTCCTGTCCAGGGGGGATAAAAATTACAGACAAATTAAAGGCGTGATGTTAAAAAAAAATATATAAATAAATAAAATAAGAATAACTAACTAATAAATAATTATTAAATAAAGAAACATAAAAGAACCAAAAATGGATCAATTACAGACAGATAAAGGTAAAAATAAATGTAATAAGGAGTAAAATGACAGCAAAAAAAAAAATAATAATAAAGTAAAGTGTTAAATAATTAACATAAAAAGAAAACGGAAAGAAGTAATGCGTTATGAATTAATATGTTAAAAAACAAGTTTAAAAAAAAACCAAAAAACAAAAAAATGTGTGTGTGAGAGAGATAAGAAGTAAAAAAAGAAAATGAACGACTACAATAAGCTTTTAAGTATTAGAGCAAAATAAATAAATAAATAAAGAAATAAAGAAAGAAAGAAACCCAGGAGAAAAAGTCAGAGCCTTGGCCGAATAAGAACATAAATTGCTTAAAATAAATAATAAAAAACTACAAAGTGATAAAAAGAAACATCATAGGTTGTAAAACAAAGGGAAATTCAAGCCAGATTAAAGATTGCAACTAAGAATAAAAAAAAAAAAAAAAAAATAAAGAGTCAAGACAAGAAAATATGAAAATTAATTCTAGATAAAATGGCACAAGAGCAACTGATTAATAAAATATAAATAAATTGAAAAAAAATTATAAAAGGAAAGAAGATCGAAGCAAGAGCGCCAAGGAAGAAAGAACAAAGAAGAGTAAAAACTACAATAAGTAATTGAAAGAAATAAAGAGCAAAAATTATTACAGATTATAATTAAAAAAAGATAATAGACATAAAAGTCAGAGTGTAATAAAGAGTAAAGAGTAAAAGAAAGACTAGAAAAAAGCGGTAAAGAGGAAAATAAATGAGACGAAACAGCATAAGATAATAAATAAAATAAATAAATATTTATCAATATTTAAATAAATAGAAAAAAATAATAATAAAACATACCCATATATGAAATATCTCCTAATTTTTGTGATATATATTTAATTAAAAAAAAAAAAAAAAAAAAGGGATATTTTCATTATTTCAAAATGAAATCTCCCCTAATTTTTGTGAGCAGTGTTTATGAAATAATAAAGATTTCGGGCGGCTTTTCTGTGCTTGTGATCGTTATGAGGGAGCGTTCTAAGGGAGCAGCTGAACATTGGTATGTCATCCTGCCTGGGAAATTGTCCTAAAAATAGCCAACTTCTGACAGCTGTGTGTGTGTGTGTGTGTGTGTGTGTGTGTGTAAAAATTGTGCGACCCAAATATTGTCAAAGCAATAAAATAAAATTACATTTTATATATGACC
>JAUZSU010201676.1:0-11596 GCA_034780255.1 Parotocinclus maculicauda
TAAAAACAATTCAGATAACTAAATTATGACTAAAACTAAATGACATTTTAATCACAAGACTAAGACTAAAACTAAATAAAAATTTGCTGTCAAAATTAACACTGCTCTCGACATTATAAACACCATGTAGCCCTAATTATAGAAAAAATAGGACAATCTTGGAGTCACCAAGTCTCCAAAACGAACATCAGACACCCCCAAATGCTATTGGGACTATGGCTAGAACCATGTTCATACGAAACAAAAATGGAGTACTGACAAACACCGCTCACTGTCATTGTGACAGGGGCATCCCTGCTCTGTGTCACATGACTGCAAACTCAGCCCCTGTCCTAGTGGATTTGGTGTTGTAGAATGAAGGAAAGGAATGACTATACAACAAATATCCTCATGCGCACAGATTTGATAAATAAAACACCTGTCCTCCTAAAACAAGAAACTAAAATGAGTCGCCATTGAATGCTCCAGCAGGATAATGACCCAAAATATATGTCCGGATTAACAGAACTGGTTTCTTCAAGTTTCTACCATATTAAAACCCATAGAAAACCTATTGGTTGAACAAAATAGCACAAGAGATCCTTTCTGAATGATCTGGAGAGATTCTCTAAAGAGCAATGGTTTTATAATCCCTTATAATCCCTGCTCTTCAGTCTCTATCCTTATAAGCCCATATAGTAAAAGACCAAGTTCTGTTTTAAAAAGATTGTACAAATTATTAAATATATGGGTGCCAATAATTATTACCTCAAGTAATTGAGTTACAATAAGTTTTAAATAAGTAATAAATAAATTTTGCCTCAGACTAAATTTACCTCTAAGGTTGAAATTTCGAAAGGGGAATTTCTCACCATTCTTTTTATTCATCTTTGTTTTGAATAGATTGCTTACAAAAAATATTGCATATTTCATTTTGAAGTATCCCCCTAATTTTTGTGAGCAGTGAGGATTATATTGTAAAAAAAAAAACAAAAAACAAAACACTAAGCTAGTGTTAAGGTACACTGGCTTATGGTACACACTGTATTTAATTATTTAAGAGACTATACCTATTTAAATACTATTTGTTAGTGACTTTCATGAAGAGCTTAAGCATCATTAAAATGCATCACATATTTGACCTACCAGCATGGATGTACAGAGGAATGGTCTCTACAATGACATGAGGGAGGATTATAGTCGTTTTGACCACTGGTGTCTCAGTGTTTGCAGATTTCCTAGGCAACAAAGACACACAGAGTTACTTATGGGAAGTGCCGTTTCTGCACCCGTGTTCTTTTGTTCAGTGAGCTCTAATGTGAATAAAAACCAGATTTGCCTTACTTTACCCACCCTTTGGGACAAATAGGGACAAAGGGTAATGGGAAATGTTCAGGAAATACTTACTAGCATTGTCAATGTTAATGTGTTAATAAAGCTTTTATGCAATCATATTCCAACACAAATAACTCATTTTTAAAAACGCAGTTTACCTCATTTTTGCTGCTTGTCCCTGTGGAAAACTGTAGTTAGGGGATGTGTCGGAAATGGTCCACTGTTCCATAGACCAGTGGATCTTAAACTTTTTTTTTTTATTTAGAAAAAGTACCAAAACCTCCAAGTATGTAGGAATCTCATCACAGAAATGCATGCATTGCACACATACTTGCACAAAGTAGGCATATTTAGCTGAGTCTGCAGGTTTATCCTTCAGAATGCGCTTTTTTAGTGATCACGTCTTCTTGGATATGCTGGTTTTCTGCTTTGGTTGCTGGGAATTTCACAGCACACAACCCTTCGTGTTCTTTTTGTCTTTCTCTGACCCACTAATGGTGTATCGACTGGTACTGGGACAGGTGATGTATTACCTTTATCTTAAACACTTTCATAGTTTGACATACCAGTTTAGGTTCAGTTTCTCCTGGCATCTGCTACCTTTATGACACAATGGTCAATTTATTGAAGGCATTCATGTTTAACAGAAATTTTTTAATTTGGGGAACACTAATGAAAGACCTAATAAACTAGGGGTGTCTGCGTAACCCATAAGTTATTTTTTAAACACAAAACAAAAATTATTACTTTTGTTTTTCTATTTTTAATAATGAAATAAATAAAATTTTAAATAATGAAATAAAGTCACAAATGCCTGACTGAAAACTATGCAAAGGGTTTTCTCACACCTCTTCCATGATATCTGGTAGTGTCCCGCTGCCACAGCGCTGGTGCCGTTCTGAACTGGAGGACACTTGAGGCTAAAGCACTCACTAGCACACTCGCCTGTCTGTAGCACTACTGTAAAAAGAATAATACAGTTACCCATTATTGCATTTTCTGTCTATTTTGGATACGCGCACACACGACACACGCACGCGTGCTCACGCTGAAAAGTATGTATTTCAATATGAAATTTATTGGATGCTGTTATCTCACCTCCTTCCACTTGGCTCTGAGGCTGGTCTACGGCAGCCATATTGGAGGCCAGTTGCATTTCACTGCTTACCAGATGCACGGGCCATGGGGATGCGCTCAAAATGTCGGTCATTAGCAGGAAGGGCACATTCACATACACACGTTCCAGGTGCTCAAACTAAACAGTAAGCACAGAGTGTAGCTATGGATTTATATTCATACGCATCTTAAATGAAACAGATTTAACTGTTTTTCTTTTTAGCACTGAAGATTATAATAAAAACCTAAGACAACTGGTGTTAATGTGCGGGCTAAAACAGTCCTACTAAACACCTGGCAATACAGTGCTGTGCAAGTCTTAGGCCACCATTAAATTTGCTGTTTAGAAAAATGGTTTAAAATAACCATATAAAACATATTGTCTACAAATGGACCCAAAAATTTCAAACTTGTATTGGTCAGTTCATAACACTTTCTCCAATGTTCGCCATTCCAAGCTTTGTGAGCCACTGACCATCACTGATCAAGCTTCTTTAGAATGTAGAAAGATCAACTTGAAGTCCTGGTGAAGCTGCCAGACTCTGCTATTGCTCAAGCGTATAAATAAATACTTGCCATTGTAGCCTATAGAAGAAGCTGTTTTCACCCTTTTTCATATTTTTTTAAAACTAAAATCTGACATTTGTTGTCAAAATCTTTCAACATAAAAATATTTTTTTGTTGCCACAAATAACTGGAATTTCAATGTAGTTAAATGTGTAATGCGTTATGTCCTACCTTAGTGGAGACAAACTTGACAGCCACTTCAAAAGGAACCACTGTATCTATAGTAACAGTTTCATCCTATTAAAATAGCAAATGTGAGAAATCAAAATCAACTAAACATAGGTTAAATGTATATTAAATTAAACTCTGACAAGCCTGCTCCATTAGTAGGATTATTACTCACCTTATGACACCTGCATGTAATGTCTTTGCCTTCCACTGTGGTGCTCATTGTGTAAGAGACATGAAACAAGAAGATTCTGGGTCCTGTACTCACACAGCGAATATACAGCTTCTTCTCGACCTGTTGGGCAGAAATGCAAAACACAAATGATATATGGTACACATGTTCTAAGTTTACACGTATAAAAAAAATATTTAACATGTTCCCTTTTACCTTTATTTAACCAGGGTGACATCACAACCAACAAAATCAAATCAAAACCAAGACAAAATTAAAAACAAGAACAAGCAGCATGATGTAGTTATTTAATAATTATTTTAAAATAATTTATCCAATTTCTGATATTTTGTAGATCATTCCATGCAGATGGAGCACTAGAGCTAAAAGCCAAATTCAAACTATACATCCATCTGAGCAAAACTATAAGAAGGTTGATATTCAGTGATATGAATGTAGACAAATAAAGGAAGCTGAAAAACAATTGCTTTTAACCAATGATTTTGTCAACCAACCATTTCATAGAGTTCAGAATGATGAGTTAAATATCTAGTGCCTGTTATAAATTTGAAAATCCAGAAAATCTGAAATCTTAAAAGTCATCAGACAATTAGAACAAGTCTTAAAGAACTAGGATTATGATGAACCGTCACAAATGCTGCCTGTATATTTGAAACGGCCTCTGCTGGTGACAAAACAGAACAACAGATAATAGCATCATCCACAAAATGCATATCAGCATTTCTTCTTTTTTAAAAAATTAATTTAATATTTTTTATTTTATTATTATTATTTATTTATTTTTTTACACAAAGCTTATTAATGTATATTGTGAACAACAATATACATTTACATTCCCATAATGGTACCCTGTGGCACATCAGTTCTAATAAAAGGCTTCTCAGACACACAACCATCAAGAAGTACATGCTGATTTTATTTTTAAATAATGTCCAGTCAGCCAACTGCCTTATTGTACTGTTTAACCCAATACCAGCCAATCAAGACAATTTTCAGATAATTTTTATAAATAGCATTTATTACATAATTTTATACTTTAGTGGTAGCTGTAACAGTGCTATGTGACTCGTAAGCAGACAAAATACAATATCATTACTCTTTAGACTTTTTTTGTTGTATTAACTGATTAGTAACCAAAGATTCCACATTTTTTGCCAAAACCAACAGCTTGGTAAACCACCCATTACCACCACTGGCAGGACTAAAGCAGATTTCCAGACTTCAGGTACAATATTATAACATATTTAAAATGTAACTAAGTGAACCAACAATAATATATGCAGCAAGTTTTTAAGCCAATGAGTATGAAAACAGATGCAACATTTTGCTTTTTAAGAGTCTGTAATTGTAGAACTATGCAGTGCTTCTATATGGTAAGTGTAACCAACATTGTAAAACAAAAACAAAAACAAGTTTCCCTAATAAATGATTGGTGAGTGTATATACACAAACACATGTATGCACACCTTCTGTCCTGGCTGCAGATCTCCGATGGAAATATCAGTTAGCAAGGCAGGATGGACATCATCACACACATCAGAGCTATTCAGAGTGACATATGTCATCTGTGTGAGATTGGCATCCTGACCTAAAAAGATATAACAAAAACAGACCTTTACCATTATGTTCTTCAGTCTGTACAGCCGTACAACGTATCAACAGTTTAAAATGTTTTCAAATAGAATTCAAAAATGTCATATTCACATATTCACAAAAACACATATTCAGCTTCAACATATTAAAAAAGACGGAAATCATTCTCTTACATATAGGGAACTGCGAAAACCATTCACCCCAGAAAATTCTTTAGAAACACAGAAACCATCTCATCTTAAACATTTTAAAACGTCAGAGAACACTTCAACCTAAATTTATTTGGGAATGCGAAAAAACAGTTTATCTTAAGAACCTGTAAAATTTTAGAAAACAATTCAATCTAAATGTCTTTAAAAAAAAGAAATCAGTTCATCTTGTATATCTTTATCACTTCAGAGAACAACTCAAGCTAAACGTCTTTCAAAATCAAGAAATCATCAAGAGTTCATCTTAAGAACCCATATCCCTTTCAGGACTCTTAGGATTGTACGCACATAATTTGAATTATTTTGACACAAATTTCCTCTCAATCTGACAATGAAACTAGCGCATACAAATCAAAACCAGCCTTATTTACATACTAAGTGGTTTCATAAAAATATGACTGCTAAAGATTGTTTCAATCGCATTTACCGTCCATTTAAAGGTATGGGACGAATATGTCCCTTGGTTCTCAAAGGGTTAAAACTTTGAAAAGCAGTTAATAAAAACTGTACCCTGAGGAAACCCATGCAGACATAGGAAGAACATATAAGTTCCACACCGATGAAGTCTCTCTGGAGACTAACCACTGTTCCAATGTGCCACCTACCACACACTACGTTTTTTAATTATATTTGGAAAGGCTACTGACTGTTGCTGAACCACAAAAGTCCCTGTGAGCATTTTGCTCATTTTACATTTTGGCACAGAATGAATGAAACATTTTGATAACTGTGATATTTTACAACACTGTATTATTTAAAGGTTTGAGACATAAAATCACAAATGATTTACCAGCATTAGACTGATAGTAAAATAGACTTAATTGTGCACCTGGTTTGAGGCCGGCAGTAAGACTGACATCTTTGGCCACCGAATCTTCCTGTGACTGGACAGTGACAGTCATGCAGTACATCTCATTGGTCAGAGCTGGTGGCTCATGATGCAGCTGCACAGATATCCGGGGCACTCTTGATATTACCCTACCCAGGACACGAATGGGCGGGCGGACAGACATACAGACAAACACAGACGCGCACACACACAATGTTTAGGAAACTTTAACGTTAATTAACTTTAGGAAAGTTTTTTAAAATGTTTGGTATGTACAACATAGGTTAGATTTATTAGAGGTTCATTTTTCGACATGGTCAAGAAGGTCAAGAAATTAAATTAGATTAATGCAATGTAAAGGACCTGGACTTAGGCTTGGACTTTGTTTTAAATTAAAGATTCTAACCAGGTATGATTCTGGTTTTCTGAGGATTTGGCAACCCTCTGCCTGATGAGTTAAAGTAAACAAATAACCTTATTTAATTATCAGAATTGAAGTTTATATTGTCCACTCGTATGGTTGTGTAGTGCTAGCATTAATCACACTTGACGTGACACAATAGTGATCAACACAAAAAAATATTTTAATAGTCCGATAGCTCTATAATTAATGATCTGATCCTGGGTAAAAAAAAAAGGGATACTTCCACTTACCCAATTAAAAAAAATATATATTTTTGAAAAAACTATTAAAAAGACAAATTTTCCCTATTCCACTAACCTAAACCTTGTGGATTCCTATATTACAGTAAACAGTAAAAGACTACACTCACATGGTGCTAGCTTGGATGGAAATGGCATCCCAGTTGACTTGCTGCTCAGGAACACTAGTTCTCCTCTTAAAAGAGCGGGATGCCTGCAAAGCCTCATGGGCAGAAGCAGCATCACCACCTCCTCCCCTCCAGTTCAGATACATACAGCGGCCGCTATTGCTGCCCAGCATCAGCTCCACATGGGTGATCTTTAACAAACGAAGCATTAACAATAAAATTACACGTGGTCATTTATTTATTGAAGAAAATGACCCAATATCACATATCTGTGGGTGGCAAAAAAATGTAACCCGTTTGGTGCAGTTTGAACTGTTAATCAGTCTTGCATATTGCACATCAATTTTAGTCAATTCCTCCCTTCAGAACTGCTTTGGTTCTGGGAAGCTGGTGGGTTTCCTATTATGTATCGCATTTCTACTGGTTTAAGGTCAGGACTTTGAATTGGCCATTCCAAAATATTATTTTTATTTAACCATTATTAGTAGAAGGACTTATGACCCTATGCTGAGGGTTAATGGCAACCTGTACTCATAAAATGCAGCAAAAAGCCTGATACTTCCACCACCATGTTTCAAAGACAGGAAAAGGTTGTTTTGCTGCAATGCACTGGATTGCCTTCTGCAGATAGAAGGTTGAACTGATTGAAACCAAAAGGTTCTACTTTGGTCCATAAACAAAATATTTTTCCAGTAGCCTTATGTCCTTTCCAGGTGAAAAAACATGAGCTGGAATGTTCTTGTTGGAGAGCTGTGAATTTCTCCTCGCAACCTTGACGTGAACACCATTGTTGTTCAGTGTTTTCCTTTGATAATGGACTCCTGAAGAGTAATATTAGCCTGATGTGAAGGAGCATTTTAGTTGGTTAGAAGTTACTTTGGATTCCTTTCTGACCTTGTTGACTATTACACACCTTGATCCTGAAGTGACCTTGATATTGGTGTTGATCAGACTCTTGCAGGGAGGGGGTAAATGGTCTTGAACTTTCTCCGCTCATGCACAGTGTATGACTATGGATTGGTAAAGTTCAAAATCAAGAAATATGGTCACCGGTCAACTGCATTTTCCTAAAATTGTGAGAAATCTTCAATGTTTGTACTATTCCACACCACTAACATGTTGAGAAGATGAGACTTTGAAAAGATCACTGCTCTTTAAATACAACACACTCACCCCTGATTGTGATCCAATTAACTAAAATAACCTGAGCTGAATTTCACCTTTAAATGAACTGCCAATTCTAGAGGTGTACATACTTCTGCCTCTCACAGATATGTAATATTGGACCTTTATTACCTTAATTAATAAGTGACCAAGCTAAAAAAAAATCTGTTAAAGATTTATGCAAAAATGTAGACCGTTCTAAAAGCTTCCCAACCTTTCTAGTACCACTGCATTTTTTCACTACGCACCTCAATCTTTCTTCCAACGTCCTCAGTCTTGGCCACAAATTTGAAGCAGTACTTTCGGGTCTTGCCAGGTACGAGACACATGTTCTGCTGAGAGGAAGCTTCTAGAATATCCTTGCTCTTACAGGGTTCTTCCACCAGACAGTATTGGTTGTACTCCTGAAATCCATTCATAACAACAACAACGTTAACTTAAATCCATCTTATCTTTATTTATATATATATATATATATATATATATGTATATGTATATATATATGTGTGTGTGTACTCCGGAAAGAAATTGAAGTACCCGGAGTAATCCCACACAGACACAGGGAGGACATGCACGCTCCACATAGAAAGAACCCAGGACCAGGATATAGCCAATGCTGGGCTAACACTCCCTATTATTGATCTCTGGAATTTTGTTTGCCACAATTTTTGTTTGCAATGTATTTTTATTTGAAATTTCAAATCAAAGTGCTCCTATCTGTATACATCACATTCTAGCATATTTACCTCATCCTACAACATGATATAAGCATAATATTCTGAATTTGACATTTAGTTTTTTTATCAGCCATTCTGGTCTGTTGCTTACATATTGGACAGGATCGATTCACTCATGTTACTGACTCAAATACCTCTTGTTGTGAACATGAAGAAAAACACTTTCTACACCTTTTTCTTTGTTTTAGCTATTTGGAACTTCTGACATTTACCTAAATGTTTTTGTTTTAAGATTGGCCTATAGGTGAGTAATATTGCACATGATTTTCAGTAGGCATTTATTTAAAAAAATTACAGTACAAGTACATAGCTATACAACATACGTTTTAACTGAATGCACTGATTATTACTCTTCAGTAATTTAATGACACACCAGGGATCACTGTAACGCTAGGGTTTTAAGCAAAGTATTAATTTAATTACAGAAACACCATGGGCCATTTATATTATGTTGTCAAATGGTGTAGATATACTGGACTCTTGATACATATGCTGCTGCAGAGTAATGTTCAACATTATTTACAACTGTGCTTCCTACAGGGTAACCGTGACATGTATATACACTGCTTACAAAACTAGGTGATATTTCTACATGGATATGAAACGATTTAAAATAAGAAGCATTTGATTGCCAGAAAAGCAAATGAAACGTCAAAGAAAGTTGATTGATTATGCAAATGAGATGTCAACTCAATTATTGTGAATGATGGGTGATATATTCATAGGGGTAAGCAGAAACATTTCAAACTGGACAAGAGTGCCCCACATTGACTGTTCAGTAGGGTGTATGGTCAGCCAGGACTGCCAAAACACACTGACAAAGATAGGGCAATGAGCAGGATAAGACTGCCCAGCAGCAATATTAATTTTTTCACTATCCCCTAATTTTGTGAGCAGTGTATTATGTAGAATGGAGGGAATAGCAAATAGGGCATGATTTACAATATATCTCATAAATATTCAATTTCAAATTTATTTATACAGCGTTTTTTTTTTTTTTTTTTTAAAATGGTGCAGTGTCTCAAAGCAGCTTTAAAATATTATATTATTTTAAAAGGCCAATCAAAAATTGAGCAAGCCTAGGGCGACAGTGGAAAGGAAAAACTCCCTAAACAAAGAAGAAAGAAACCTTGGAAAGATCAAGACTCAAAAAGTGACCCATCCTACTTGGGTGGCCTAGATGTTAATTGAAAAATTAAGTTGTGGTAAAATTAAGTAATTAGTACAATTTAAATAATTAATCAAATTTAAATGAGTCATAAAATTCAAAATAAATAACAAATATATTTAAGTTAATTAGTGTCTTATAAGTCAAGCATAGATATATGTTCCAATTAAACCTGAATTTGCATGTAAAACCTTTAAATTAAAAATTTGATTATGCTTTTGTTAAAGAAAAAAAATACCTGGTTGCTAAGGCTGACTCCCAGCTTCGCAAAGCGTACAGGATGAGGACATTCAGCTCTCAGGTAGACATGCAGCTGTATGGGCTCGTCCACATGAAAGCTGGGAGACAGGAACTTGGCCTTACACTGGACTAGAGCAATAAAAACAAGAAACATTTAAGCACTTGTGTAAAGAGGACAGCTCTAATACAAACATATTTTCATTTCTTGGCAAGCTGAGCAGAAAGGTTCAGGGCAGCATTTTAGCAGGAATTTGAAACTGTGTATTTAATCCTGCAATGTGAATGTAGCCTTACACTCCATCCACAATGCCTGTCAACAACTCCACCACTGTCTTTACTCACTGAAGGGTACGTAGTCCTGCACTTCAACAGTGAACTCGTTGTTGCCAGCCAGTGAGACCCGGTCACTCCATAGCAACTGAGCTGCCTTTACTGAGCTGGGGTCACAGTCTGGTTCAGGCTCCGGGATCTCGTTCTGAGCACACACAGCGTAGTAAACACATAGTCATAGATTATAATCAAGTAACACCTAGACATTACACAGAACTTATACAATGTCACAAGCAATTGTGAGTTAAGAACCTTGCCTAAGGACCCCAGAGTGGCACCTTGGCAGAGGTAGGATTTGAACCCTGGACCTTCTGGGTCCTAGTCCATTTCTTTAACTTGCTATACAATGAGTGCCACATTAATAGATATACGGCGCTCCCAGTATGGAAATTAGACAGCAGATCCGAGAGTGCATCTTAAAATCAAGTGAGCAAGTGAGTATTGGAAAACTGACCAAACGATGTATGGTCATTGGTGTCACACTAGCCAAGGCCAGTATTTCAAAAACTTTAAGAGTTTTCTCATGAAACATTGAGTGTGTTTACATGGATTAAAAATCCAACCAAATACAAATTTTTGCAGTTATCCCATAATACAAGTGGTCATATCTACAGCATACTCCGATCTACAAATCAGATTAAGACTGAAATGCAAAGTAAGAAATTGAATATTTCATATTAAAAGTTGAAGTTTACACCACTTTCCTTGGCTGGTGGCAGAAGAAAAATCCAATTATTGTTTAGGTTATGTTAACTCAGTCTCATTATTTGATTACTCAAGAGCTTGTAAACTCCTTTTTACTCGGATTACTGACACAATCTGATTATTAAGTGCATGTAAACACACTCAGTGAAGAGACTATACGAAGAATAGTGTGATGGAGATAAATCATCCAGCAAAAGGGGATCCTGTGGACATGAACAACATGTTGACAAAGGATGTCAAGAAACATTCTGATGAACAAGTGGAGCACAACCAAGCAAACTGCGGCCAGCTACAACTCTGTTGCCCCAACTGATGTATCTGAATGCACAATTCACTGGCCTTTAGCACAGATGGGATCTAACAGCAGACAACCAGCTTGAGACCCACTGCTATCTTTGGATCACTAAGCAGTACAATTACATTTACATTTACATTTATAGCATTTAGCAGACGCCCTTATCCAGAGCGACTTACAATTAATACAGTCTTACAA
>JAUZSU010201687.1:0-11596 GCA_034780255.1 Parotocinclus maculicauda
CTCCAAAATGTTTAAGTAGCACTTGTGTTAATATGAGTACAATTAAAATGTAAAGCTTATAAACCATATCCTTTATCTCTGCGAGGTAATTACTAGTTTATACAGTATGTACTGCTCGAAAAAATAACCGAAGCGAGGGCTGCAAAATGATGAGCATTTAGTGGCTGTAATTGACAACTGGTCAAAATAGCAAAGACAATGCAGCACTTTATTAATAATACAAATAATTATATAAAGAAAGCTGGATATTCCCTTTTAAACCAAGCATTACTATTGTTCTACGTTAGGAAAGTTCAGAAATAACCACCTCAATCCTAGCTTTCATGTATCTTGTACTTTAGGTCAGTAAATCAGATCCTAATCAGGAGGTCATTAAGTGGAACCAGGTGTTGGAACTTGGGCAGATACTGCAGTGGAACTGCTGATTCGTGTAGAGATGCTGATTTGAACAGAAACAGGAGTTTTTGTCTCTTAATTATTCCAGAGCTGTATGTTGTATTAGAGTTATATTTTTCAAAAAAGTGGTCGCAAATACTGTATTTAAGGACTGTCTTATAGATCTTATCGATAGGAATCGTTGTTTATACTGCAAAAACTAAAACGCTTGACTTATTAAGGATTAAAGTTTGAAGCGTAGCTTAGATGAAAACACATACTTAAACGAATGGCCTACAATCTCAAAATGTCCCAGGTCTGATTTCTAAATTTAACAGGACCTGCAAAGCTTTCGTTCCTAAACTCTCTTCCAAAGTGTTGGAGCGATAACAGAAACAGCCGAGCTGTGACTGATCCTGGGGATTAACGGAAGGCTTGCCTCGACTGAACCCTGAGCCCGAGATGGGCTATGCTGCTTTAGGAGATCACTAAGAGTTTATCGCGTCAGTTTATATACATCATTATCAGGATTTCGGGATCGGCGTTACGCTTAAGCGGCAGCCAGTGTAAACTGAGTATGAGCCTGATGACTTGTGATTAGATCTCTTCGAATAAAAGGTTTAATTGCGTGAGGCTTGTTGGTCCTGTTTGACGTTAAAGGAATAGATTGTTCATGGTGGGCTATCTTGTTCATGGAGACATATCTGATCGAAAAATTAATGATTAAATAAACACAAACATAGACACAATGACATTTATTTTATTTTTTATGACATTTTATGTCTTTTTAGTCGAAGCAGCTACGAGCAAGCTGTTATCTGAGCAATCATTGGGTTAAGATCAGCAAGTCGTTATCAGCCTACACTGGAGTAGTTTCTTCGTTTCTCTGTATTTCCTCACGTTACAACATTTTGTCGTTTGGTTTGGCAGACAGAAAAACTCCTTGAAGTGGGAGTTATTCGGTCTATTGACCGTTACACAACTTTTAGTTTTGACCTTACAATCTGGTTCTGATGATATTGGCGATAACAGCACTGCTTTTTGACACAAAAACGGTATCAATGCAACGCCAACGCAACGCCTCGCCAAGCAACAGCAGGCTTTTTATGCACACAAGCGTACAACATGTACAAACAATGCAATAACACTAATAAGAAACGGATTCCAACGTTTTTCCGTTAACTTTGCTACTCCTACAGCGTTACTCGATCGTCCTGTAGACAACGAACGAAAGCGAGTTGATCTTTTAACGAATCTATTTGCTTTGTTCAAGAAGCGCCATCTAATGAGCATTATGCATCAGTAACAGCATCATTCTTCAAAGACTCAGGGGTCCCTGGAGACACTTTTAATTAAGCGAGTAAATTCAGAGCGGCGCTGCTATTGGCAGAAGTCACAACGTTCAAATGACTGGCGCTTGGCAAGTCTAGGTATATGTTTGTGAAACGGACCCGGCTCTTGTAGTTTTAAAGGGGGGTAGAGAATTGTCACGCTGTTAATGTGCCATTATTAAACCATATTCAGGGCTTTTTTGATTTATTTTGGCTTTTAATTTAGTCAGAAAGCAATATAACACTTGTGTTATCATGAGTAGCTTCACGGCTGTGATTGTCTATGGTACTCACCCTCGCCTTGTGCTTTTGACCAAACCATAGTCACGTCCCTCTGTAAATATACGTATGTATAACTAATTTATAACTGAATAATAGTCTGCTCTTATTCTTTCTTTTCCTTAATCACACTCATGTCTATTTAAAACTCTTGTTTGAAACGGTCACGGCTTTTGTAAGGGGAAGATTTTGTGTTTGATGAAGTGTCATGCTCCAAAAAGCAATTCAATTCAAATTTATTTCTGGAGCGCTTTTTACAAAGCAGCATCGTCTTAAAGCAGCTTTGCAATCTTATATTATCTTAAAAGGCCAATCTCAAATTGAGCAAGCCCAGGGCGACAGTGGCAAGGAAAAACTCCCTGAAAGTAGTAGGAAGAAACTTTGGGAGGACCAAGACTCAACAGGGGACCGACCTCCATGGGTGAGCAGAAGCATGTCCTTTGGGCAGGTCCTTAGGATCTACGTTGGGAGCAAATTTTGTAATTCTAACTCTCAAACTCTATAGACTAACGGGACGGGACGGGTTTTACAAGAAAGAAAACATTTGCCTCTGCTGTCCTGAAGGCACACCCCTTTCCACACCGTGGCTTTTTTTTTTCAGGAATATCGTTTTCAAGCATTATGCATTTTTTTCTCCCTCCCTGCAACACCGGGCCGTGCGTATTTTGGCAGTGCTCACCGGGCTGGAGTCTTGTTTGACTTGGGGTCTGCTCCGAGCGGATTGTTTGCACGAGCCAAAAATAATAAAGATGATATGTCCAGGCGTATGAACCCCAGACTTTGCAGAATGTTTTCTTAATGGCGGTTATGGGTGTCTGTTTCACTTCCTGCTGAAACTCAAGGGTAGGGCTGTGAAGTGGAGCTATGTGACGACTTTGCAAAAAAAGCCTGTTACTTTATCTATATGAGGACTCTCAGAGCGCTACTCTTTATGATACCTGCCCTGCCTGTACGGATGCTTTTCGCTCTGGACCCTCTGGGTTTGTTACCGGGCAGTTTGAGGGGCCGGGATGTGGGAATGGGCAGTGTTTGCTTTAGTTTATTATAGGAAATGTGGCGGTGGGAGGAGGGTTTCCCCTCTCCAGGCAAGAAAAGCAGCTCCACCCCATATCCAGCCAAATGATGGCTCAGTAGTTAGTTACAATTCGCAGCAGAGTTATGACCATGTGTGATGGCGCACCGTTTCCTTTGTGGTCGCTACATCACTTCCGCATGACTTGCGCTCTAAGAAACACTTTTGTTCTGGGAGCACGACCACATCTTTTTACGTCCTCCTGCAACATAACGCTGGGCCGTAATTAGACGCTGCTCCTACGTAGGTGCAAGAAGTGTGGTCCGATTTTAAGAGCCGTTTCAGAAACTCCAGCTTTGAGAACCTTCTGAAAGTACTACACCGACGTCCTGCATTCTGTGACTCGTGGATTCGAGAAAACTTGCGTTTTAAAGCAAAATATTCGCTTTGTTAGAACACGTGAAAGTTGCGATTGAATCTGCAGACGCGCAGCAATGAGCAAAGGGCGCAAAGGTATGACCGAAATAGTCTAGTACCCTCGCAAGACGTTTTAGAGACCGTTTTGAACACGTCAGAGAACTACAGGCGCCTCATTTGTGAATATGCATTTATTAATGGCCAAACTGTAGGGATAAAAATCTTTTTTTAATCTCTGTGTTTTTCAGCATGGCCGAGCCACGTTTTAACAACCCGTATTTTTGGCCTCCACCTCCTGCGATGCCTGGTCAGGTAAGAACTTTTCCGTATTCAGAATGTAAAATCTCCTTATCGAGACGTCCGTCTGACACCAACTCGCCTGTTTGCAGCTGGACAACCTTGTCCTGATCAACAAGATCAAAGAGCAGCTGATGGCAGAGAAAATCCGGCCTCCGCATCTGCCCCCGACTTCAGTCCAATCCCAGCAGCCCCTGTTGGTGCCTACCACAGCTACAGAAGGTGGGCAGCACAGCATGGTGGTACCTAAGCTTCAGCAGGTGCCTGGGCTTCCTCACAGCCCTACGCAGCCGGACATCGCCCTGCATGCACGGCCGGCCTCAAGCTCCGTCACAGGTGAGCAGTCCGTGATTTGATACTGACTTTCTTCAGTTTAAATCAGGGCCACTGAAGGACATTCGCGTTTTCACCCGTAAGCCACTGCGTTGTTTTATGCTTGTATGTTTAGGGTGATTGTGATACATTTGGCATCATCCATTTTCCCTTCACAGCACAGTGCTACCACCACCATGCTTCACAGTGTGTATGGTATATATTTGTCCTGTTTGGAATTTTCCAAAGATTAACAAAGGAAATAGGCTGATGTTTAACCGTTTTCTGGGACAGGCGTGCTTAGACAAGTGTTTGACTGTATTTAGTTTGGTTTGAACGCAGTTTGTGATGCAGTCCGACTTCTTTTTGGCAGCCAATTAGATAGGTCTGCTTTAAAAACTGCCCACGGGACTAGAACCCCTTCATGCTCGGGGTCGGAGACGTGGCCATAAAAACAGGACTGGTGTCATGAGTTTCAGGAACGACTATGAACGATGCAAAATGGGCCGATTTTACTTTCCCCTTTTTTTAAGGACGCATTCTTGGCGATGTAAATCTGAACCTGGATGACAAAGCGGCCTTAAAAGCTAGAGGACTGTGGGAGGATTGGCATCTACGACAGCTTATAGACCAGCCATCGAGAGCCAATCATCTGTCAGGTCAGCGTTCGACTGTTTTCCCGTCCACGAGTAAACGTTGTTCGATTTGACAGCCATGATAACACTGTATAATAATCCTGTTCTCAGGTATAGCGCTGTCTTCTCGTAACCAGAACGTGTCCGAATCCATGACTCCTGCCACGCCCACATCCAGCAGCAACAGCACCAGTAGCAGCCAAGCACGCCAGGGCTCAGCGCCCACCACCAACCTCGCCTCGGGTTTAATCGGCTGCCCAGGGACGGATCTACTCAAAAATGGCAGCTTGGCGGGACTGCTGGGGCCGCCCCCCAAAGCGGTGGGACGCGGCCGCAAGAAGATCAAGGCAGAAAACACGGCGGGACCTCTGCTAGTGGTGCCCTATCCCATCCTGGCTTCAGGGGCCGACCAGTCCACTGTAACGATCACCGCTAAAGAGGGCAAGACATACAGGTAAAGGGCGAAGCCGAAAAGGCTGCAGTGAGCACTGTCCTGTTTAGTTTAGTTTAGTGCCTTTGTGCCTGCGGTCTGCATCTAGAACTTAAAAATAGCAGTAGCTCTTGAGCACACTGTCATTTCTATTTCGATGATTATGCCCAACTGTCTTTGTAAGCATGAAGGGGAAGTCCCTCGTGCCGTTTGGGGTTTCCCCCTCAAGTCGAGCAGATTGTTCATGCCCATACAGCCAAAACATTAAACCCACACACAAAGTGAAAAACCAAACGTTGGTTATCTGCTTCAAGCTCTGGAATCTAATAAACTGTAAACAGTAGGTTCTCATAGTGGACGTTTTGAATGTGGGTGACATGTTCAGGAGTAACGAGCTGAGCCACCTTAAACATGGACAAATAGTTCTGGCCACACGACAGAGAGTTTTAAAGGAGGCAAAATATTAGAATCGGAAATTTGTGAGATCAAATTATATTACCTAAAATTACAAGTTAGGATTTTCAGATTTACAAAATGAAATGAAAATCAGTCCGATTCAAAAATCAGAAATACAAATATAGGCCACTAAATTTGTTCAGTCACTCTATCAAAGCCTGGATGTTTCACTTCTGGCTTAAATTTGTATTTTTCTCTTTTGAATTTGTGGATTTGAATGTTTTTAATCTGAACTTTAAAGTTGCTCGTTACGTATGAGGGGACTGAATCTGTAACGAAGTTTTTTTTCCTAAGGTACTGAGTTTGTATCTTAATGACAGTTAAGTTGCTATTCTTTAAAAAAAAAAAAAAACTATTAAAAATTACCTTAATTTTTTCTTAAGTCTTTACTTTAGTTTAAGGGTAATTTTTTTTTGGTGGTACAAGTGATATTCTTGAGAATGTTGTCTTAACCTTACGACAGACTCGCAAAAATGAGCAAACTTTAAAAAGTATCGGTCGCCCTTTGCCGCTCTCTGTGACGTCGTTTTCTTTCTCTCTCCCTCTTTCTTTTGCCAGATGTAAAGTGTGCCCGCTCACCTTCTTCTCTAAATCAGACATGCAAATCCACTCCAAGTCGCACACGGAGGCCAAGCCGCACAAATGCCCTCACTGCACCAAGTCCTTTGCCAACGCCTCCTACCTGGCCCAGCATTTACGGATCCATCTGGGCGTCAAACCCTATCACTGCTCCTACTGCGAGAAATCCTTCCGCCAGCTCTCACACCTACAGCAGCACACCAGGTAACGACCTCACCTCGTTTACTGCAGACGACCTGACCTGACCTGACCTGACCTTTCTTTTTTCACCCTTGCAGAATTCATACGGGGGATCGGCCGTATAAATGTGTCCAGCCGGGCTGCGATAAGGCCTTCACACAGCTCTCCAATCTGCAAGTAAGAACCATGCAGCTCTGTTTAGACCAGTTTATATCTACCAGTGCTCCCAGCACACCTGATTCGAGTCATCGGCTAAGTAAAGACCCGGGTTAGAGGAGGAAAGCGTGATTATACAGATATACGTCCTGCAAAAAGCTCAAAAAAGTACATTCAGCTTTCCAGAGCAGGGACAGGATTCAAGAAAAGTGTCTTAGAAAAGAAATCGTCATAAATGTTTTTTTTTAACCTTTAAGAAATAAAAAAGATAGAATAGAAATAAAAAAGTGTGAATATTGCTATTCATATCAGTTCTTAAGCATGACCTTTTTAAACTCCACTCTGTAAGAGCAAGTGGTACTTTTGAACAAGTCACGTCCTCAAACGGAGCGGATTAAACGAAATAACGTAAAATAACGGTGAATACAAATCCGAACGTTTATCTAAAACGCAACATGGCCCACGATTATTTTCTTAAGAGAATTTTTAAGAACTTTAACTTTTAAGTTTTGTTAATCCGACCCCTGAAAACGTCACATATAAAAGCATAATGTCCCAATCCATTACCCCTTCTGGCGCTGGGGTGGTACCGATCCAAAACTCTGACCTTTTGTTTTAACCGAGCCTGTCCTGGAATTCATTGGACAGAGGTGCGTTGGTTTTTATGGGACACCGGTCCAGCATGGGGTTCCATCCCGGGTCGTCCGGAACTGTGCTCCTTTTGTGCAGTTGGACGTGCTGGACGTGGGATAAATGTGATGACACTTTAACAAGGTGGAAAAGTGTGGAAATTATGGCCAGACGACTGGGCTATCGTGGGGGAGGAGGGGCCCCACCAAGTGCAAGCTGACACCACTGGGACCTTCAGCAAATTCTTTAACTTTTTACTTTGGTGTCTGTTGAACGTCATTAAAGCGAGCATCACTTGTAGTCAAATCTATCGAGACCCCGGATTAACCCTAACCCGTGAGCTGGGGTGCGGAACCAGAGCACGACTCGGTCCACTTTGAGACCTCTTTTTCGTTTCATTAATGCAAATCAGTCTGCCGTTCTCAAAACAGCTCGCGCATTTTTTCGTCGCCGTTAACAAGTTCGGACGCGTCCTAACGGAAGCGAGCCAAAGTTTGCCAAGCTGGATGTGTACCTTGGCATCCTGTCAGAGCTGGGTGACTCGGCGCCCGTTACCGGTAACCGACTTAAAGGTGCAAAGCGTTCAGTAATTCCAGCACGGGCACCGGACCTGCTGCGGTGCCACTATGGTGCGTTTCACACCTCAGACAATCGCGTTCCGTGTCAGACGCTCGTAAATGTTTTTTTTCTTGCTCCAGTCTCACCAGAGGTCGCACAACAAAGACAAGCCATACAAGTGTTCCAACTGCTACCGCGCCTACTCCGACTCGGCCTCTCTGCAGATCCACTTAGCCGCTCACGCCATCAAGAACGCAAAGGCGTACTGCTGCAGCATGTGCGGCCGGGCCTACACCTCAGTAAGTGCAACCGCCTTTCTCTGGGGGGGGGTGCAGTTTTAACGATGAACCGATGGCCGACATGTTCCACCATGCCATTCTTGATGACGGTCTTCGCGTTTAATACGCACGTTATTTAAACGTATAATATTGTACGCTCCCTGACTCGCTGGTGCCCCCGTTTCTGCCCCGCAGGAGACCTACCTGATGAAGCACATGTCGAAACACACAGTGGTGGAGCACCTGGTGACCCAGCACTCCCCACCGAGGACGGACTCGCCCAACATCCCCATCCGTATCTCCCTCATCTGAACCCCACTAGCGACCCCGGAATCACCTGTGGGTGGTGCGTTCCTCTGCTTAATCATTCCTTTTTCTGGGATACATTCCAAAAAAACACTTTATCTTTGACGCCTTCGAGCGAAGGAGGCGGAGTCGTTTTCGAAACCTTTTATTCACACCTTCTCTGACGAGGAAATAGTCGGGACACCCAAAGACCGTTTCGCAGCACTTTCAGTCCTTGTGGCTTAAGACAAGAAAACAAAAAAAGCAGTCTGTTTGGACGGTAAAGGTATAGTTGTTGGCAGCTAAATTCCAGGACGTTCACTCTTATGGAGTTTAAAAAAAAAAACTGTCTTGTTTACATTCTGTTTTGTCCCATGATCTTCAAGAGTCTACGTTCAGAACCCGGACCAAGTCCATAACTCCTTTCTGCCGTTCCTCTCTTCATCACGTGTTTTGTTCAGCCTTTCTGAATCTCTGCTAAATGACCTAAAGGGTTGCCAAAAACACAACGCGGGACGAACCGATGGCACGCGAGACGCCAGTGTCTTTCTCCTGGCGTACACAAGACGTGCCGCACTGCCCCCGCCATGTATAAACTTAATCTTCACGTTTATTTCACTATGCTCTGTGTCAGGCTGTGCAAAAGTCTTAGCCCAGGAGGTTATGTATCATAAAAATTCCACTCTAAAAGGCTCCACTCGAGGAACCCTAGCTATTTGGAACCCGGGTAGGAGTGTGGAACAGAAACGGACGGGTGTGTCCTAAACACAAATCAAAATGGGGGTCTAACAGTCCTGTTTAAAGAGGTTCCTCTTAAGTAACAATATCATGTTAAAGCTCTGGGTTGCCACAACTCGATCAGTAATCAGATTTCTACTGTGTGATCAGCCAATAATATCGGACAAAAGTTTAAACTTTAATATTAAAGAATGACTATAGAAGAATGAATATAATTTTTTTTTTTTTTCAAGCGTCTGCCCGAAAGTAGGCTGCGTTTTATTCCAGGGTTGCCAGATCCTGCGAGGGAAACAAACAACCAGGTCTATGGCCAAAAAATCAAGTGGATCTGGCAACAGCGTCGTACTATGCTTATGTGCACGCATAGATTAAGGAAACCGACTGAAATCCGACTAACAGGATCTGATTACAGAGAATAAATCCAACTCTCTTTTGGTGTTTCTTAATCTGATTTACAGGCCATAATCCAATCTGGGAAATCTTGAGTAAACTCTTTACCTGACCACTTAAATAATCCAATTATGATCAACAAGAAATCTGACCACATTTTTGGTCAGGGATGGGGGGGCTGATCATCCCTCGGTACTGCACCCGTGACCCTGGCAGTACCCTTAGATGGACTTGCTTCTCTTCAGGCTGTACTGTGCCCACTGAGTACAGGAATAGACTCTGGACCAGCAGGCTGGACGAAGTAATCAAGTAACCTGTGTTTTAGAACACGAACCGGTTTTGTTTGGTTTTCTGCTGGCCTGAGACTTTTGCACGGCGCCCTACACGTCACTTAAAGAGGTCAGTTACCGCGTCTACCTTGTGTACATATGTTTATGTTTATGAACGTATCATGTAAAAGTATTAAAATCTACCATTTATCTAATTTTCTATCCAGTCATGCCTTAAATATTTTAGCACTAATTGTTTTTATGCGTTTTATATCCACGTTTACCATACTGGTGTTCTCATCCTACTCAGTACTGTATGGCTTTGTTTTATTTCCAAGCATGAATAGTCTGTAAATAAGCTCTAAAAAACTTAAGTGGTAACCCATTTATATCAAATCTTATTATCTTATTATGTCTTTTATTTTGTATTTTTTTTTGTCTTGCATTGTGGTACGCTGAAACGTTTGCCTTGGTCGCTATACGCTATAAAGTCAAGACTTAGGATGGATTTATAAGAGAAGAAATAAATCAGAGGAGTCTGGACTTTACTGGCTTTGTGTTTTATCGGTAATGCTGGTTCACGAGATGCTGGGACTGGGCAGAATTAAAAAAAAACATTCTGGAAAAAGGATGAGAGCTCTGCAGAACGATCCGCTTCTCTGCACCTTTTGGTTTTATTCACTAAATGACCGACGGTTTCCAAAGTAATATTTTTAGATGCAGCAACGACGTGAAGATTTATTTGCTTTAAATGACAACTGGAGAAAATAAAGAAGATGCAGCGATTTATGAATAATACGACTAATAATACTATTTAAAAACGAGTTCAGATTCATTTCTTTACAAAACACAACTCAGGTTTAACGATAGAACTTTAATCTCAGCTTTCATGTATCTTCTACTTCAGGTCAGTAAATCAGATTTGGTTTAAGTGATCTTAATCAGGAGCTCGTTAAGTAGAATCGGGGGAGTCAAAAGTCACAGGACAGCCTTTTATTATAGAAACAAAATATGAAATGATATATCTGAATACCCAAGCAGGTAATGGGTGAGGGGGGCTATCTTTTAGCCTATGTCAGGGGCATGGTTTTTTAGTGGTCGTGTAGGATATCAAAGAAGATCAGAATTGTCTCAGAAATCGATTGGTGCAATTAGATTTGCAATATCTCTTGTGGCTCAAAAGAGGACGTGTCCTGTGCCTTTGACTTACCCTGTACAGAAAATCTCTTAAATCTTTCCAAAGCTGTATATGATATATATAAACTACATTTTGAGAAATTAATACAATAATAGAAACGTATAAACGCACAAACTGGGTGAGTTAATGGAGAGCATTCTGGCCAAAACATTAGAGTTGACTCTTTTTTTTGCAGTAGACTACTGTAGTCACAATGTAGTTTAGATACATTGCACATAGTTAATTTATGTCTTTATAAAACATTAATTCAAACACAATATGAAAACATTTTGCACAGTTGTGTACTGTATAATACAGGCCATTAAAGCGGACGCACTTTAGTCGGACGATTGCATGTATTCAAAAGTCTACTTTCAGTCTTTGTTTTTTGTTTATTTAATGAGTTGGAACTTATTTAAGTTCCACCAAAAAGCCATGTGAGTCCTTTAATAATAAGTACGGTCAGGGGTACTTCTAATCTGATTTAAAAAAAAACTTAATTATAAAGCAAAGGAAGGCTTATATTATATTATGTACTCAAATAAAGTTAACTAGGGGTAGCACCGCTGCCTCACAGCAAGAAGGTCGTGGGTTCAATCCCAGGGTGGATCGGCCTGGGTCCTTGGTGTGTGGAGTCTGCATGGCCTCCCCGTGTCTGTGTGGGTTTACTTTGGGTAGTCTGGTTCTTCCCACATTCCAAGACATGTGTGTTAGGTTAATTGGTTACTTAAAATTGTCATTGGCTCGTGTGTGTGTGTGTGTGTGTGTGTGTGTGTGTGTGTGTGTGTGTGTGTGTGTGTATCACTGATCTT
>JAUZSU010201698.1:0-11595 GCA_034780255.1 Parotocinclus maculicauda
AATCGATTAAAATCGAAAATCGGATTTTTTGTGAAAAAATCTAAGATTTTATTTTTAGGCCATATCGCCCAGCTCTACCTATGGGAGATACAGATATTTGATGATATAGCAATAGCTGAATACATTTTTATGGTATAGATGTTAGATGTCATTATAGGTTAAGTTATTTTGTGTGCACAGAGAGACAGCAGCAAGATCGACGGATTCTTTTTTCACTGGCATGCTATTGTGACATTGTGTTTATTTAGAGTCTATGGACAGTTAGCCTGCTATTATCCATATATTTGTTTGTGCAAGCTACAAAGTTAGATTACACAGAATTGCTGTTTCCATCAGCATAACTCTTACCCCCAAGCCACAGAAGCTCATCATGTGTGTTTTTTGGTTGTTTATTCCAGAAACATGAGGACGAAAGTGAGAACTGGCTACACAGACAGGTAGGAATCATGAATCGTCTCTGTAGTTAAATTTTAAAATGACTATTAAGATTTAAGATTCAAAGCTTTGTCATATGCACGGTAGGAAACAAGTTTCCCTGTCCAATGAAATTCCTAATTCTTTAGTCTAAAGCCTAGATGCATCTGGGTTCCTAAGAGAATAAATAGTTCTGTTTAAGAGACATCTTAAAGGTATTGAAATTTCACACTTAGGTTGAATAGTAGTTAAGGTAGCAATTAAAATGATTTACATTACATTAATCATTGTGAAAAAAGGAACAGATCATTGTAGCCAATGGCCAATTTTTGGGTTATAAATATCAAGGCTTTCCGGGTGATACTGGTCATTACTGATGAGGGACAAACCATAAACTGGTGCCAGAGCAGTGGCAACCAAGGTTCCTTGCAGAGCGAGTGCAATGGATGCTATGACTTCTGATTCAAGGGACTTGGATCACATCTTCTGTTGAGAGGATTGTGTCACAACACAGTGAATGCCCCTTACTCTGTATAAGGTTGCCTTGTCACAGATTGATGAGGATTCTAACCATGTCCTTGATAGAAGTGTCAAAACCAGCCTTTGAAGCAATGGAAGATGGTCATCTGGTCCAAATAATCCTGTTTTCTTTTCCAATGGCACCATGGTGCACAGAGGGAAAATGATACGCTGATGGAAGGAGTATGCTGCTCTAGGTAATGTGCTGTTTGAAAACCCTGGGTCTGGGCATTCTGTGGATGTTGCTTCCATAAGTAACATCTACCTAAACATCTTCACAGACCAGGTGGTTTAAACGATTTTATCTGATTGATTTCTATAATACCACAGACATATAGCACATAGCCTTATGACAAAAATGCAATTAAATATATGTTATGTTATTAAAATAGAAACATTCAGTCCAATGATTCTTGTCCATAATAAGCTGCAGAGCAATATCACACAATATGCATGCGTACAAGCAGCTAACCAGTCCTACTGATAAATAGTAACAATTTACCACACATTAGATAACAGTGCTAAATTTAAAAACCAACCACCATCGCAGACTACATTAAAATGATTCATCTTGCCACATATAAGACTGTAATATACAAAGTCAGTATTAAATCAAAGATGAGCAGGCTCACCATGCATACTCATAGTTGCTGGGGCAAAATCATTATAAATTTCCTGCATGCATTCGCACAAACTCCCATAATGTAATTTTGAGTGTAATGCAAACTCAAACTGCAATTCTAAAGCAATACCAAAATATTGGAATATTACACACAGTGAGTCATCATTCTAACTATTCATGTATTTCTGTTTACTTTACTGAAAGTGTTATACTTAAAACTCAAGCCACATATAGTCCACATAGTTCTCACATAGAGTCAAGTTTTTGACAGCTTGATGTGGGAAACACTGGTGTTTTCTTTTGACATTTTCACTGGTAACTTCCTCATTTATTTCCAGGAGAAGATTGTTTTTCTCTCCAGCTATTCACTGTCTTTGCTTCAGCTTCCTATTTGTTGTTCCTATTCTGCAGTGGACTAAAAGCTCCCAAATCTGTTTTTGTTTATTTCTATCAGAGTAGTGTGTTAGACCTCTCAATAACAGCATACAGTTTTAATATTCACATTAAGCAGTCAGTAATCAGACTCATACACCAGAACACAAATCAACAGCTGGTTTACCTAAATGTAGCTGAATGTAACTGACTCACTGTTCTGAGTAATGGGTAGATGGCAGTCAGTTTGCTTTGATTGCCTGGATGTCTTTGAACTCTAGCCCTCTATAAGGTGATAATTTTCATTTCTATCAAACGTTGTGGCATCCTTTCGTTCCCAGTCCATATTAGATGGATATTCTGCATGTTTTTTTTTTACATTGAGACCTAATGTATTTTTAAAATGTTGCTTTTTTTTGGTCTATACATTGCCATGATTGGTTAGTGTAAAATTTCAGTAAACTCTCTTTTATGAATTAAACAAATATTTGAAGCACCACATTTTGTAATTAAAAAAACACACAAGGCTCTTCTTCCAGAGCCTAAATACTTTTAATTTAGCTGAACCATGATTAAATTATAAAAGCGTTAGATAGACCTAATCTTAAAGAAACTGATTTAATTATATGTACTATTGCAACCAGTGCTCTGGGGTCCATGACCAGTGTAAGACAGGCAATGCTTCACTATAATTATGGGCAGTATAATCTAAGCTTGTATACTGTACATTTGTTACATGTAATGTCATACAATATTTGTTTATTATATTATGAATCACATTTAATGTAATTAAGAGGCAGCACTAAAACAATAAAACAACCAAGGACCTACCAAGAACAATCTATTTATTTACTGAGCAGAGTACGAAGAAACATTGATGCATCAGTGAGCAAATTAATCTCTTTTACTTTCTCTCTGTCTCCCTCTGTGCATGCGTGCGTGTATATAACACTTGTTAGGACCCAATGTTCTCATCTTGATAGGAAAACGTCATATTGTCAAGGTTATGTGAGATCCTCACAACTTTAATTGCTTGTTTATGAAAACTGTAACTTTTATTTGAAAACTCAAAAGAGTGAAACATTTTGCTTTAGTTTGTAAGGATAGGTTTAGGGTTATGTTTTCCTGTTTCCTTTGGGCCACTCCTCCATACAGATCCTCTCCAAATCTTCCAGGTTTCGGGGCTGTCACTGGGCAGCATTAAATTTTAGCTCCCTCCAAAGATTTTTCTATTGGGTTCAGGTCTGGACACTGGATAGATCACTCCAGGACCTTAAAAAGCTTCTTATGGAGTTACTCCTTAGTTGCCCTGGTTGTATGTTTTGGTTCATTGGCATTCTGAAAAACCCAGCCACGGAAAAAAAGTAAAAAACACACCTAAAGTATGATGTTTCCCACCCCCGTGCTTCAAGGTTGGGACGGTGTTTCTTGGGGTTGTACTCATTTTTCTTCTTCCTCCAAACACGGTAAAGCTCTATTTTGGTCTCATCTGACAACATGACCTTCTCCCGTGCCTCCTCTAGATCATCCAGATGGTCATAGGCGAATTTCAAATGGGCCTGAACATTTGCGGTTATGTGAGAAGGGGGACCTTTCGTGCCCTGTAGGATTTTAATCCATGACAGCGTAGTGTGTTACTAACGGTCATCTGTGGGACTATGTTTCAACCTTTCAGGTTATTGACCAGGTCCTCCTGTGTAGTTCTGGGTTGATTCCTGACCTCTCTCAGAATCATTCTTACCTTGCATGGAGCCCAGACCAAGGAAGATTGACAGTCATTTTGTGTTTCTTCAATTTTTTTATAAGTGCTCCACAGTTGTTGCCTTCTCACCAAGCTGCTTTCCTATTGTTCTGCAGTCCATCCCAGCCTTTGTGATGAGGTTGGAGTATGATTTAATAAGTGTGGACAGGTACCTTTTATACAGTCATGAGTTCAAACAGGTGCATTTAGTACAGGTAATGAGTGCAGAATAGGAGGGCTTTTTAAAGAAAAACGTACATATCTGTGTAAGCCAGAATTCTTGCAGGTTAGTAGGTAATACTTATTTAACGCATTTAAATACAAATTAATTATTTAAAAATCATACAATGTGATTTTCTGGATTCATTTTTTATTCTGTCTTTCACAGTTTAAGTGTACCTACGCTAACAATTACAGACCTCTCCATTAATTGTAGGTGGCAAAACTTCGGCAGTTTATCAAATACTTATTTTCCTGACTGTATATATCCATTGTGAGGGCAAAATATGGACTTACAAACGTGTGTTTGTGGGTGTGTGTGGGTGTGTGTGGGTGTGTGTGGGTGGGTGTGGGTGGGTGTGTGTGGGTGTGTGTGGGTGTGTGTGTAGAATGAAACTCCATTGTTTTCAAAAGATGGACTGAAGCTCTTCTTCACCCGTGCCATCCCTCAAGGTGGCCAAGGGAAATTCTTTCACATCTCCATGTCAGTCTCGCAGGTAAATACCTCATCACACCTTATATACATAATCACTAATTAACTTTTTAATCAGCTGGACGCCAGTGACATAACAAAGGCCAAAAGCTAATTATGTAATTTTCAGAAGTGCAGACCACACTTGTTTTATAAATCATATTTTGGAAAGCACTGGCATAAAGATGCAACTAAGTACGCTACAGCAGTATGTTTTATGTTCAGTCCAACAGCAGCGCTGACACTTTGCAGTCCATAACATCAGGAGACTGGGATGTTACTCAGATTCTAGCCTACAACGAGGAGAGCCATCTAATGTGGGTACAGGCACACATTCACAAACATACAATTATTGTGATAGAGCTAAATCTAAATCTGTAGCGCACTGAATACAATGACATTACAGTAGGGCTGTAACTTACACAAACACACAGCCAGCACAGTAGCTCTGTGGGTAGCACTGCTGTGTCACAGCAAGAAGGTCCTGGGTTTGATCCCAGGGTGAAGTGGCCTGGGTCTTTTCTGTATGGAATTTGCATGTCCCTGCATATTATATATGTGTGGGTTTACGCCAGGTTTCCTCCCACAGTCCAAAGACATGCATTAGGCTAATTAATTACTCTCATATATGATTACAAACATGTACATACAAGTCTTTATGTAACTTCAAGTAAACATTTTAACCTTGTGTGTGTGTGTGTGTGTGTGTGTGTGTTGATGAAATATCCACTTGTGCTGATAGTGATGTAAAATAAACCAAACAATCATGCTGACCAATTCACTCTGCCATAATGCATATTTTGTATTGGTATGGTATTGTGCTGTAATGGCCGAATGTTGTGTTATATGACAGATACTTTCTGAGTACTGAGGATGATCCTAAACGCCGTCATCTGTACAGGTAGGCTGCTACAACTTACTTGAACAGCTCAATGAAATTTGTAAAGATTAATTTTATTTTTTGACCAGTGTTAATTCTAAAGACACATCAACTAATTATTTAAGCTGTCTCCAACTTTGGATTTACGTAGTTACAAAACATTTAAAAATGTAATTCAATACAGTTGTTTTTCACAGACTCTACCTATCAGCTTCTTGACGTACCCTCATTCTGGCATTTAATCTAAAGTAAATGTTTACTCCAAAAAGTTAGTACAGTTCTGTATATGATTATTTTAGCACGTTAAGTAAATCACTATAAGGAATAATAATTGTAATGTAAATGTAATGTAAGGTTTAATAAATACAGTAGGTTTCAAAAGTTTGGAATCACCACAAATTGTATTATTGTATTATTATTGTAATATTGACAATTACTCTGTAGAGGTAATTGGATCACTCAGAAATTAGTCAATACACTGACAATTTTAAGGAGGGCATTTTTTATTCATTTGCACAGCAGCGAACAGTAATAGGGGCTGAATCGTCTTGTGTGTGTGTGTGTGTGCATGTGTGTGTATTTTTCAGCGCTGACACACTTGGTCCCTTCAACCGCCGCTGTCTCTCCTGTGACTTTACTGACAGTTGTGGATATGTAAGCGGGTCTTTTAGCCACAGAATGGATTATTTTTTGCTCACCTGTAAAGGTATGACAGTTCTTTCTATCTTACCATTAATAAATAAACTGTCTAAGCTTTCAGGTATAAGTAAACATCCAAGTCTGTAGTAATTAATAAGTCTAATTCAATAAACACTTTTTTTCTGCGTAACATTTTCAATAAAGTTTGTATCGATCACTGTGTCAGATCAGCTTGAAAAATAATTTCACAAGTGCAATAGACACACACTAGCTGTTTTACCCGTAGAGCTATCAAAAAGAGAGTAGAAATTGAAATAATCCTTGACTATTGATTTTTTAGGGCCTGCCATCCCATTTGTGTCTGTCTACAGCACCCAGAACAGACAGAGTAAGTACAGTCATTCTTTATTACTCAGCTCACTGGAACCTTTTTCCTTCTTGCAATAGACTCTTAGTGTCTTCCTGCAGTAGACCTGGTGTTTCTTATTGTGCTGTCGAGCCCCAGGCTCTTATTCTCTCACTGGAACCTTCTCTGTCTCTTAGTTACCAATACTTTTTGGTCTGTCCTGTGCACCAGAGTTGGTGATGTAAATGACAGCACCCAGCAACTGGGTTGCCTTAGTTGGTAGATCCTTAGTCCCTGATGTGGCGTTTTCTCAGTTCATATACTGGCTCTCTGGTCATGTGTGGCCACAGACCACAGGTGCCTAATCACTGTTATGTCAAATTTTAGATAAAATACTGAATTAAGTGATATGTCTTGGTGTGATAGCACAGACTGAATTGAAGAAGTCACTGTAAGGTATTTTATTACTAACCAGAAGTATGAGATCAGTATAAATGTGAGAAGTATGAGTTGCATGTTTATGCAGTTTGTGTTCTCTCTCAAGTATGACCGTAGTTCACACAGCTTGCTGTATTTTGATATTTTTAAATGCACAAATTCACATTTAAATTACAATTCGCTGTGTGAGTTTATAGTAGCTCATACTCTGATAACCCCATTTATGCTACAATCTCTTCCACACTCTGCAGGTTTTATTGTAATTTGTTGTTGTGAGAATCCTCAGAATAAAAATTGATTAGCATGCTAGTGTTAGCACGCCAGAGCCTGCTGTTATCAACAAATCAATTCTCTCTTTATTTTCACAATGCCTCTGTTCTAGCCTTTCCACTCACACATATCTCACTTTGCAACAAGCTGCTGATCATATCCTGAAATCGCATTACATTTTTCATTTTTCACGGGCAAAATATTTTATAGTCTGAATGCTGTGTCTGCAGTGTTTATGCATGGATGAGGAACAAAAACAATGTCATTATGTTCTTACAGAGCTGATGGACATAGAACTGAACCAGAACCTCCAGAGAGCTGTGGATTCAATGCAGATGCCCAGAGTAGAGTACAGAAAGATAGAGATTGATGATTACTGTGAGTGGGACACACTGTACATCACCAGTAACTTTAGTTCATATGAGTTTGACTAGAAAACAAAAATGTACATTGTTAAATCAGTGATATTTTTCGTGTGATTCTCTGTGTGGTTTATATCCAGTTCTGACTATGCAGATCCTTAAACCTGCTGGATTTATAGGAACAGCGCGTTATCCTCTACTGCTTCTTGTGTGAGTCTCAACACTTAATCAGCACCATTCAAACATGTATAGATCAAACTTCTAATTAAGCCTATGTTAATCAGTGTCAATTATTTAACTTGATCTATAATGTATAACATTAATGTGATTAAACTGTAAGGGCCTGTGATGTCACCCATAACAATCTGATTGGATCACCCCATGTTTGCACAAAATTAAATGCTCATTTTGTTCACTGATTTTCACAACCACTAATAGATTTCATCAGTTTCAGAAGCAGGATGAAAATTAATGTACTGTTAATAATTCAGTACAAAATTTCTGTTGTGGAATAAAAGAGGTTAAGACAAGCATCGTGAATGAAAATGTATTTGGAAAACCATTGCTAATGTCTTTTTAGACTTTTGTTACTATGGTAGCATTTACACTAAATAGCTTTTCATGCCTGCTTGTGGCATTGGATGGGATTACATTTAGTACATTAAGATTAAGATTTTTCTTTAGATAATAGAGTTTATTGTGCATATAAATGTCAGAATCTGCAGTCTGAATAATTTAATTTGGAATAAGAAATATCACTGCATGTAAACCTAGCCAAAGTACCTTACAGTGAATATAAACTAGTGGAGCTCAGTATTGTAAAACCTTTGTGTGAACATCATGAAATGTTAAGATGCCCAACTTTCATGTGCTTTTTGAGTACACTGAGTCATGAATGATTCTTATAGGTTTTAGATTCTCATTTTCTGTGTATTATATCGAACTGTCATGTACTAGTGGCTGGATCAAAAGCATTGTTCTACCCCTCTCCTCTCATTTCCTGCACTCAGTGTCTTCGGTCTGTTCATCTATGGCTGCTCAGTCACTGGCTACTGAATAACAACTTCTGATTACAGTGCCAGTGGGCACAGCTATGTCCTGATTTAATTAAATCTACATCCTCTCATCAACTATTCATCACCTAAATAACAAAGAGAGAGGAAAGATGGGTATAACTAATATAAATAGACAGCAGTAGAAGTTGCACCATTTAACAAGGGTGGCAGAAGAAACGTGGCTAACAGGAGGGGCCTTAAAGGTGATAACCCCAAAGTATTATTTAGTTGAAAACAATATGAACCCAATATATTTAATGTTTTGTAATTTAATTTATTAATATACATTACTTTATATGGCAACACATTCCAAACAAGGTAGAGGGCAATTTAGGGCTGGTAATTATAGTTTTCAAATATTATGTGATTTCAAACAGGCGACGTCAAAAGGCGATTTCAATCATGTTAGTCAAGATTTGATGCAAAAGTAGTATACATGAAAGACTTAAAGATGTAAAGATGTAGAGGATCATCAGTTTGTCAACAAATGCAGGACAATTTCAGTCCAACTTAATATGGCAAGGGAAAACATAAACTGAAGCTTCATGATCTCCAATCTCTCTGGCCGACCTTCGTCAAGCAGTAATACAAATTCACATTCAGTAATGCAGCTAAAAACTTTAGTATATGAAATGAAACCTTGTTTAAACCCTGTCCAGAAGCAACACCGAGTTATCTGGGCTTGGAGGCATCAAATATGGATCATCAAAAATCTCAAACGTGTATTGTGGTTGGAGGAGTCAAATAGTTGTTGTTGTTTTTTTATGCTATGTGCTCCACACCAAAGCTGAAAAGGACCATCCAGACTTTTATTGTCAAGTCCAAAGGACTCTATTGCTTGTTATATTTCAAACGTTATAAGGAATGGCAGCATTTCAAAGTGTTAAATGCTTTACCATCCCAACCAGTTTTTAATGTGTTGCAGAAACAAATGCAGGAATGGATGTTTGTCTACTGAAATTATGTTGACCAGACAGAATATAATGGGTGAATACTGTCTGTAATACAATTGAAGTAAATATAATACACTGTTTTTTATTAATATTTTGAAGCATTTTAAAATATAAAAATGATCAACTAATAAAGTTAAAATGTTTTGATAAACCTAAAAGTGTAGCATTTAGTAGCTAATATACTATTATTTCAGTTTTTAGTAATAGAATGTGAAACTTCACTGCTAAATTAAATTTGATTGTTAAGACTGTTTATGAAAACTGCCCAAAGCAGCATCACTTGGTGTATTACATAATAATACTGATCATTAATTGATTTTGGTGCAGGGAAAGGATTGCTGCAGTCTACAGGCAGCTATGTTAATCTACAAATTCCAGAAGAAAGTCATATTGGCTAGTTAAACATTAATGTATATTCTGCTTTGTATCTAAATGATTCAATATCAATGACTCCAGCATAGAATGTATTCAACATGGATATTTATCCAGAGGATTGGTATGTCATGAATTGATCACTGTTGGAATGTGATTGAAATGATTAGAAAATGACATCATTTGACAAATGTAATAAATAAAGTTAGTGAATTATAGTTAGTCTAATTATTAGACTACTATTCGTGTGCATATCCTTTTGGTATATAAGCACTGTAGCTATGTCTTCTAAATGTCTTCTAAAAACTCATGTTTATTTTAACTGAAACTGGTATGAATTTACTGTGCTATGCGAGTTTCCCTTTTAACCACAACTTTTACTGAGTCACTCCTGTCTATTACTCTCTCTCTCTTTCTCTCTCTCTCACTTAGTGACAGTACTCCAGGAGGTCAGGTGGTGTCAGAGCAGTTTCACTTGGACTGGGCCACAGTGCTGGTCAGCAGTTTCAATGTAATTGTTGTGAGATGTGATGGCCATGGTAGTGGCTTTCAGGGCACCAACCTTCTTCATGCTGTGCAGGGAAAACTGGGCAAGCTTGAGGAGAAAGACCTGCAAAAAATCCTCAGGTATGCCAACTTAAAATATATGATACCATTGCTTTACCCAGCAAAATGCCCTGCTAGTTGTAATAACTGATGGTTGTTATTGACATTCATCTTTATTTAACCAACAGAGAGTCAATGATCACTAAAAATGCTGGCTTACTGCTGTGTTTTGTAGCTTTTTAGCAAAGGAGTCATATATTGACAAAACCAGAATTGGGGCATTTGGACAGGTAAAATCTGCTCTTTTTCTTGCTCCATTCAATTTTAAACTTCAAAGAACACCGTGATTTAACGAGTAACTGAGCCTTGTTGTTACTTTCTTACTCTGTAAAAATACTGTAGTCAAATAGTTTTTATTTATTTTTTTTTTTTTTGTAACAGAATAAGGCCTTCACCCATACAGCATCACAAATGGACTCATATGTCTGTATTTTGTAGATGCTGAGTACTTTAATGAAGAATTTCTCAGTCATTGTCTCATCTGTCATTAATCACAGTGGTTTTTTTTGTTCCCGTTATTACATTACATGTTTGATGGGGAAAAAAGAAAAAAATTGATACAGTTTATAGTAGGATTGCAGGTAGACATGTTGTTATGGAATTTTGTGTATTATAGGCATATGGAGGATACATCACTAGTCTCCTGCTCAGCTCTGACCGTTCAATACTGAAATGTGGAGCTGTTCTCTCACCTATCACTGACTTCCAGCTATATGGTATCTTGTAGCTTTTGTTGCTTCATACACTGAAATTTGTCTTTGGGTTATTTTGACTGGAGTGCACTTGTCCTAAGAGTATCTATTTAAGAAGATCAGACAAATAAATTTTTTTCATTTGACAGGTCACCTTTACAACATGCACCTATAGTTATATGTAATTAATTGCAACACACAGTTTTTGATGTAAGCCATCAGAACATTTTTCACAAGGTTCACATACATTAAATGTCTGGGCAAATATTTTGCAGCTAAAATAATCCTGTAGTGAAATTAGTGTGATTTATTATAAAACAAGCATATTGGATGCTAATTAAAACAACATTTAAAGGAATGGAAAGAAAGTGCTTGGTTAGCATGTTCTGACTGGGGAGGAGGGTTGATTGGGGAAATGGGCCCTTACCTACAACATAAAATGCTTGACTCCAGAAAGTTCTTGTTGAGAATTGTTACATATACAGTCGATTATGGTTAATAGGACCAGCGGTTGATGGGACCAGCCGCTTATTCGGACTAAATCCCAAAGTACCGAAACAAATCCTATTACATACACATGCAATGTTATTCGCTTATTTGGACCAAATTTCCACTTAATTGGA
>JAUZSU010201709.1:0-11594 GCA_034780255.1 Parotocinclus maculicauda
GCTTTTGCGCTCTCTTGAGTCTGACTCTAGTCGGCTGCTGACTCGAGATATGCCCCGGCTAGAGTAGCCACTGGGTACGTCGTTGGATATGCTTATCCCGCATACCTAGGTCCTATATAAAAACCACCACATCTCGTAACAGAATGGTTCTTTTGGAAGGCCATTTTTTCTGAATGGGAACAGGTTGAGTATATGTGTGCTAGTATATTATTGGAATTAAAATCAGTGTAAAAGAGTTTATTTGACTAATTGACAATATGTTAAAAGTCATTGATCAGTTTAAAATAAGTGAAAATCAGACAAAATATGATTGTCTGCGGGTATTGGACTAGTAAGTGAATACACTTATTGCAAATTCATGAAGGACGCTGTCGCCAGAAGAATAAATTACATAAGAGAATGAACAGCCCTTTTAAATGTTCGTTTCTGAAATCTGATCTCATGCAGAATGGGTAGGATTTTAGGCTAAAGCGCTAACTCCGCCTCATCTTTGACCATTTGTAACCTTTCAAATTACTTTGTGTGTGTGAGAGCTTACCAACTTGCAATCTTAAGATTAAGTAACTATTCCCTTGACATTCATTCACTTTAAGACCATGGACTCTTAATATCTTCTTACCTGGATTTCTTGCTGCTAAAGATTGAGATGCTCGAGGGGTCTTGATTACTGCAAGAACAAATAATACTGTAAGTTTGGTTATTGGGCAAACTGTGCAGGGAAACAGGATGACTTTGCATCACCAAGATATGTGCATTGTGACAGGCATGTGTATTGTGACAGGAGGACGATTTGCGTGCACAAACATTTGGTGAGCTTGGCTTTGGGACTTGGCTGAATGTTGACACCTCCAGCTGTCTCTGGCATCAAGGAGAAATCTGCCGAAAGAGACACAGCTGGGCAGGGGGCCAGGCCAAGCCACAGCCGTGGGTTTCCACTTTCTCTGTATATTTTTCTAATTCGCCCTCCTGCTCTTCCTTCTCTCTTTCTGTCTCGCACTCTGCCTAGTATTTTTTTTTCATTGCCTTCCATTCGTCTTATCCTTTTTCTGCTGCATGCCTGCCTCTCTGATGTCTGCTGTGTCTCTGCCAGACGTTATGTAGTGTAGAAAGGGAGGTGAGAAGAAAAGAAAAAGAGGAGTAATTGGCAGACTTGTCCCTTCCTTCTAATCCTCTGTTTCTCCTGTAACCTGCAGTAGTTGCTAAGCTTTTTTCTCCTCCTTCATCTTGAGCAACGTTCCTCACTCTTGGCAAGCGCGACAGCCTCGTGGACGTTATAAAAAGTGTTGATCATGCAGAAAGGGAAAAGGAGTGATGTTGTGGCTGAGTTTTTTGGCTCAGCTGTCCTTTGCTCTTTTTCTATCACTTTTTCTCTTTATTTTCCATATCCTCATAGTCATACTACTCAGCTTTGCCATCCCTGAGGGCCTATAGTTGAGTTGTTGGAATACTGGTTCAGGAAGCAAAGGAAGCAAACACACACACACACACACACACACCCTTAGAAATCAAATCTTCCCTGAGAAACATTGGTAAGAGATTCCGAATGTTGCATATAATGACTCACCAGTCATAAATAATAGCTCATGTGATACCCAACAGTAGCTAGTCAAATAATTGTTTTATTTGTAACCAGTCCACAATACATAATGATATCAATACTCAAAATGCATCTGCATTGTTAGTTTGACATAGCTTAAATAGCTTTTTCTTTAATTCTTTAATTAAACAAAGTGGTGATGTCCAGAGACAAAATTATTACTGCAATATATGTTTAGCCACTGTGTGTTCAGTCAATGTAGTATTTCTTACAGTAGTCACATATTTTACCAGTATGTACCTAGACGCTTCACTTTTGATTGCATAAAACAGGGTATATACAGTACTGCTTTTGTCGTAAACAACAAAATGACTCAGCAATGTTTGTCAGCAATCTGATTAACAACTTTTCATGCACTTGGTTTATAAAATAAAGGAGAAGCTTAAGGGTTACATGACTCACTAATCTGATTTCTACTTTGCAATCAGCCAATCTCACATGATTATGTGATCTAAACTTCTAACTTTTATAATGAAATAAGGAAATTACTGCATTTAAGAGCAATGGATAAAGTGTGGAAGAGATTTAGATATTTCAGGCCTAGCATTTTCTGATATTGCTTTTTGTTGATAAATGCAGGAATGTTGATAAATTCATTCATTAACTTTCTTATCCAGTTGATCCTGAACAGGGCTGATGGAGAGCCGGTGGCTAACCAGTAGCATAGGATTCAAGGCAGAAACAACCTTAGATAGGGTGCCAATCCATCATAGGGCACATACACACTAGATGCATTTTAGAGACACCAACCTAGTACACACAGTTTTAGACTGTGGGAGGAAATCGGAGTAAGCCTACGTAAACACAGGAAGAACCTGCAAACTTCATACAGAAACAGGCCCAGACAGCTCCTCCTGGGGATTGAACCCAGGAACTTCTTGCTATCAAGTGCTCCCTACTGAGAAACTGTGCCACTTTGTAGGAACTGAACCAAAATTGACCTCTGCCAAGGGAATGGACCCAACCCTATCCTATGAAAGTCCCTGGATTTTGAGCTTGTTGCTGATAATAGGACCTTTTTGTCTCTGGCCCGGAGTTCACAGTCTGCATTTCTTCCAGAAAAGAACTGGAATACTGATTTATGGATTATACTTTAAAAACAGATCATCAGTTTTTTGGCTAGATTATGAGATAAACATTCAAATGTCAGCATATTTGGAACTTTCAGGCAGATTAAGAATTAAAAAAATAGAAATTAAGATCAAAGCTTAGATATGTTTTTTATCTGTAAGATGCCATAACCAAGCAATCAGGGGAAAAAGGTTTTTTTATTTTTTATTTTTTTATCTGGGAACCCATTTATAATTAATTGCTCCACACATGATGAGTATAGGGAATAGGTATTTAATCCAGATAGGGATATATATATATAGATCCCATTAATATTAATTTTATTCTGATTGCTCAGGTGTCTATTTGTAAATCACATCTGACAGACAAAATATGCCCAATGCTTCCAATCATCCATGTGGTCCATCCTTATATGTCTGGACAAACAATAAATGAGAACATGCACAAACAAGGTTAATTGGGCAGATACAGATACTATGCAAAAGAAACTGTAATATGATCGTTTCCCAACAGGTTCTTTTTGCTTGTTGAAGCTTCAATCATCGTCACTTCTGTGTTATGTTTAACAGCAATCTGGTTCTAAACATTGTTCTCAGAACTGATGCCTTGATGTAAAAATGCTGCCATATCTTGAAAATGAACACTGTAAACAAAACAGGATGGCCCAGGGTTATAAGCTCATTTACTTACTATTTTATGCTTGATACAGAAATTTCAATTTGGATGACTATAGACGAAGACTTGGATAGACTTTATTGTCATTTCAATTTACACCACACAGTGTGCATTAGAACAACATTTGCTTAAAAATTATATTAATATGTATGTAAATAAAAGATTAAAACATTGTAAATACTGAGTGTAAATGTGTTTTAACTTATCCAGATTTAATCCAGATACAAAACACATGAAAAGGGTAAATGATGTCTAGGTAATTTTTTTTTTGCATTTCCATGCTAATTGTGTTTATTAGGCAATGTTAAGAACAAGAACAAAAATCAAAAACTGAAAAAAAAAACAACACAAAAAGATTGTGAATGAAAAGTCATTCGGTTCATTGATGTATACTGGATTGTGAAAAGTTGGTTTTGGATACTGAATTCCATGCTTGTTTTGCTTGCACTTACGAAATCTATCTGAATAGTAAGCAAAGTGATCACTTTAATGAAATGGCACTGTAACATTTGTGTATGTTAACTGCAGTCTTTCATCAGTTGTCAGTATAATTTTCGGGCCTGGAGTGCAGCAATGTTCTCCACAGCCAAACGGTGCCAAAGTAAATCTGTGGGACATGGCCACATATCAGATAAAAGAGCAGAAATTTGCCACAGAAAATTCTCTCACATGAAAGATACCAGCTTTTTTTTATGAAACTCCCCGCAGCTGGTTAGTCAAGGAAGATCCTGCCAGCTACAGCTCAATCAGGAGCGCTCATACACAATTCATTTAGGTAGCGTCAGTAAAAGTGCAGAGGCATTTTAAGCTGAAAAGAACGTTTTTATGTTTAATAATCAGCGAGAGGGGGAAGGAAAGAGAAAGAGGGAGAAAGAGAAAGAGAATGAGAGAGAGAGAGAGAGAGAGAGAGAAGGGAGGCCGAGGGAGGCATGGCTTTTTTAAACTTGAGATGTCTGTAATGTTAGCCTGCTGCCAGTGTGCCGTCACATAAAATTAGGCTTTGCCTGCTGCCAGGAAACATTTGTATTTTCTCTTCAAGAGGACATGGCTATGGCCACAGGACATTCTGATAGGACTGAGATGTTTTTTTATTTGAGTAAATACCACACATTGTCTCCTAGGCCATATTGAACATACAGTATTTGAGAAAACCAATGTTACATCAAATGGCATCAAATTCCAAAAATCCATTACTGACCCCAAATGACCATTTCAACAAGATATTTCTACTGGACATAAATGAATGCTAAAAAATGTATATACAGATTCATAGTGAGATTTTATCCTGTTACTAACAGGTGCATATGTTCAAGCATACAGCCATGTTAGATGATCATCTCAGAGGTGCTCGGGCCCAGAGAAGCCGGCGGTGTTTCTTGGTGCTGTTGATATATGGCTTTTGCTTTGCTTGGTAAAGTTTTAACTTGCACTTATAGATGGGGCAACGAACTTTGTCCACTGACAATGGTTTCCTGAAGTGTTTCTGAGCCCATGTGGTAATATCTGTTACAGAATGATGTCGGTTTATAATGCAGTGAGGGATTGAATGTCATAGGCAGTTAATATTGGTTTTCGGTCTTGATGCTTACTTGCAGAGCTCCCTTTATACCCAATCATGACACTCACCTGTTTTAAATTAACCTGTTCATCTGTGGAATGTTCCAAGCAGGTGTTTTTTGAGCATTCTTCAACTTTCCCAGTCATTTGTTGCCCCTGTCTAACTTTTTTAAAGCATGTAAATATTTGCAAAACACAATTAAGTTGAATTGAACATTAATATCTTGTCGTTGTAGTGTATTTAATTGAATATGAGTTGAAAAGGATTTGTAAATCATTGTATTATGTTTTTAGTTATGCTTTACACAACGTCCCAACTTCATTGGAATTGGGGTTGTATAACCACACCCCTCTTCATGTTCTGTTTTGCCAATTTACAGAATTGTATGCAATGCTGTCCTCAGATGATATTTTAATAAATAGAATTCTAAACTGCAAAGCTATCTTGTTATCAACTAATCAGCCTGGCTTTGATGTTGACTATTTAACTGTGTAATTCCTTAGTATACATGGGAAAGCTTTTAATTTACAATCATTGATTACATGCCTATGGCTAAAGTGATTATGTTTAACTTACTGATTGCTACAGCTTCCACCATGATGCAATACTTTTTGAGTAAAGTTCATACTTTAAATGTGAGATCATTAGAAACCATACATCATTAGAAGCCTAAGACTATAGATGTCTAATCTCTCTCTTTTTCTTTCTCCCAATAGTGAAAGCGCTTTATAAATCCCCTTATCCACTGCAGCGTGAGGAAGTACTTTTGGTTTTACTGCAATAAAATAAAGCATTACCATTTTTAATGGGGTTTCAGTGGATTGTTTCACTTTTGCTGTTCTTTGTGGATTGTTTTAAGACGTTTGCTTCTGTGAAGATTGCCTTCAGATGTCATTTAATTGCAAAATATTCTGATGTGGTTTCAAGTGATTGAAGACAAAAAAGAAGAAAAGACATAGCAAATCTGAATAATAATAACATTCTAAGGTGGACCCAGTCTGTATTAAAGCGGTCAGCTAGTGGTGAGCATATCCACAAGACTCTCTTTACCCTGCAGTACCACAGTGTAATCACATTGGGCCTCCCATTCATACATTTGGGGATTCTTCATTCTTTTGTAATCTGATGCACTTGATTTATGATTAGAAGATGATATGCCAATTCACTGTCATCAGCAATGCTGTAGTAGTAGTTTTTAGTAGGGCCAGTGCTGTGTGACAACAAACTTGTCCCCCAGACCCCCTAAATGAGGAGCTAGCTTACACTGGGACAATATATACAGTCACAGCACCTCACACCCCAACTTCAAATGGCCTAGAACTACCACTACTATGTTTCTATATTTCTCACTGTCCTTTTATTATCACATTTCCTGGGACACACAGTGGAAAGAAACAGTGAAAATGCCACTCTATAGGTATTTTATCTAACTAACCCAAAAAAAATAATGTCCCAAAACACACCTCAAAGCTTGCAACAACTGCTTCATCAGGGGGTGCCGACTGTCATGGACTATCCACGGACAATCACAGAAATAAAGACACCACCACCCGCACAGTCCATGTTGCTGGAGGTGGTTCGGCTTTGAAAAGATGGATGATCCTCAAAAGATGGCAAACTATCTTGGAAATTGGTTGCCATTAAAGACAGCATGACAGCTAACATATTTCACAATATGAGAACTAACCACAGTACAGAATGTGAACATTATGACAAACTTTGGGAGTCAGCTGTCTTACACCAGTCAATGTACCAGCACATAAATACACTAAGAAAAGCTCAGTGAAATCATTCTGCAAAAATGATTTAACAAATGCTTTCACCAAATGCATCATTAAAGACATAGGGCCAGTTTATCTAGTTAAAAGAGCTTTTGAATACTTTAGACCATAAATATATCAATGATACATTGTTATCAACAAACATTCCAGAAAATATTAAGATAACAATTTTTTTATATCACACACCACTACTGTGTATACTAAGAACACTATATGTTGACTTCCAGGAGTATTTACAAATGGCAGATAAAGAGTATGTGACAGAATAGGAGTGTTTGTGTGCTGTCTGAGAACACACCTCATCAATTAATAAAAAATATTAACAACAATGCCTATCTTGTAACTAGCATGGTATCAGCAGTGTAAACCAAAGTATGCCATAGTGACCCAACCATGCTAATATATGTTCGAACTCAAACCCAAAACGGATCCTCTGTGTTTCAATTAGGTTAGTTATTAATGAACTTATCCCAGCGACACCAAAAGAACAAACAAAAGTTTTCTGGCCATGCATGTCTCTGTGTATTTGGAGAATACACAGAAACATGCACGGGTTGCCAGATCCATGTTACATAGCTCTTCTAACTCAGAAGGGTATGTTTTCTTTGGACACACGCCTGCCCAGATGTTTCTTTTTGGGCCACTGTAAATGATACCATGAAGCATGGAGTAGTTTTTCAAAAACCAACCCAACACCCCCACAAGGCCCTGTTTCTCTAAGTGGAATGAATATGGATTTGAGGTAATACCCCACACAATAGTCATAATATGCAACCAGTCTAACCAGAATAAATGCAACTGGTATAGAGTTGTTGTTCCACTCTTGTTTAACATGTATAAAAAAGAACTATTATTATTTTAATTATATTACTCTTGCTGCCTTAATTCTTGTTTGTGACATCTGCAGAACCACATTTCCTAACATATACTGCTTCTACTCACCTCATTAGTGTAGAAAATAGAATCAATGGTAGTTGATAGTATAATCAAGGAGGAGGAGGCATGCTTCAATAGTCAGAGACATTACTAAATAAATGATTATGACACTATTTCTAATGCGCAATGCTATGTACAACATTTCCAGCTTAATTGTAATCATGTGTTACATCATTTGTTTACTCTAACCCTGAATAATAGCTTTAAAATGGGCAGCCACCCCATCCCAGAATGATGCAGTGAAAACATAGAAAACAATGGCATTGCTTTATGAGGATCCCTGGAAAGGCCTGTATAACTGGCTAAAAATAAGTGGTACTGACAGCCTTGGAACAATGCAGACAAATGTCTCATATTTGCTCGCCACTCAGGCGAGGTTTCATACTGCCATCAGATCTTGTCCAGAGAAAGAGCTCCCTCCCTCCTCCATTTAAATGACATGCCAATGCCATGACAGCTTGAAATCATGCCTTTCCTAATGGATCAGTCTCTCCATTGCAATAAATAAGACAACCTGTCGCTTGGATATTTGTTAGACTATCTTTGTTATTAATTTATGTGAGTCTCATATTTCAGACAGACTCACCTTTTAAACACACAGAGAACAGGGTCGACACATGTCTCCTAATATATGTTCTGGGCTTGGGTACTATGTTTTATAATATGCATAGCATTCTAATCTTTTAATGATCAATTTTATATTTTACATATTTAGGAAGACCTGAAATATTGCATACTACAGACAATGCAGTCACATATACAGACATACACACAAATACATGCACAGACTAAATATTTGTTTTGTTTTGTGCAGTAGAAGCCCTGGCAGATGGCAATGATCACGTTTATTCCTCTGTGAATGAGCAAACCCCATGCATTTCTTCACTCAGATGCTTTAGTCTTTAAATAGAGCCTTCTATTGTAATCCCTCTATTGTTTTAGCAGTGGACAGCCATGACAGCTAAGGTACATGGAAGTCAAGTGCAGGCCAGTTTTACCATGTGTACCAGCGATGACTCACTGCTCACCTCGGTTAGAGTTTCAGATGAGCCCCATAAAAACCAATCAATGTCAAACAAATGGGCTGATCTGCAAAAGGATGAGCAAAGAGGACAAAAAAGAATGCCATTTGTTTTTCTCAGATTACAAATAGCTCAGCCTGTCATTAGTAAGCCAGTTTTCTTATTTAAAAACATTTTATAGTCAGACTGTTCAGATGAACAGCATTTTCTTCTAATTATAAATAGAACATAATAAAGTCTCTTCTACAGTTATTCGCTGTTTAACAATTGCACTATGGTCTGTGAAACAGGATGTTGACTGGACATTACCATGTTTACATTTTCTTTTTAGACTACTGTAGTGTAAATGATTATAAAAAGTATTTTCAAAAGAAAAGTGAATGCAAATGATATGTAAATGCGTCAGAGATACCACTGAAACCGAGTGGAACGTTCCGTCCATTAGAAGCCTAAAGGGTTATACATATGCTAAAACTTAGTTTGTTTGTTTAATTTATGGATGTTCATAATATAGTGCTCAAAAAATTAGAGGATACTTTAAAATGACATATCCCATAAAGAGATATCCCCCAATTATATATATTTATAGGTTAAAGAAAATACACATGTAGTGGGAGGACAAACTAAGATACTAATGTACTACTTACAATACAACAGGCACATACACTTATGAATGCCATTTACAGCTTGTTAGAAATATATAGTAAAAAGGCATACACACAAACTCAACTAACTTACACTAAAAGTAATTAAATGTATCAACCAAATTATGTCAATCTAAATTTCAAAGGAGTTAATGAGCAAGTGATCACATGACCAGTAAGGTAGTTACACACTTACCTATTCACTCACTCACTCACTCACTCACTCACACGCACACGCACACACACACACACACACACACACACACACACACACACACGCACACACACACAAGCGAAACACTTGTGATACACAAAGTTAACCAGCTGTTGAGGTGTCCAGCTATTTATGGCTGCAGTGTCCAGAGTTAAAAGACAAATTTTTATTCCCTTTAAAATGTGTGTTTTTAAAAAAAAATAATTTTAAAACCTCTATCTTTAAAGTAAACCGACATTGATTGCATGGTAAACACTGCATACACCTGAATACACAAATATGGTGTCTTACAATGGAACCCGAACATATGGTGTTATTAAAGCAGCACCTTTTCAAAAATCAAAACAAAACAAATGAAAAAACTATAATATGCTGTGAATGTCTTTATGAGGCCCAGTGGTTTGGTGATTGTTTGATATTAAGTTGTAATTGGATTTTGCTTTTTTCACATCACCAAGGAAAATGGTTTTCCAATTGAGATGTTAGCTCTGCATGAGTCCTTTACTTTATGTTTGAGATAAAAATCTTCATCAAGGGTGACCAATAGCGACCATAATCATCATGCTGAAATTCAGATCATAGATCTCTGCATGAGGTGGCTAAAATATAATTACAACATTCATTATTCAATTAAACATTTGCCCATTAGAACATTAATTATTTAAAGAATTTCTCAGTGTTAGGATTTAAATAATGTACTGTACTCAAACATACCTAGAATTATTAATGTAATTGGGGTGGAACAGCCAATTTGATGAGTTTCATTGACATAATCTGAAATTAAAGTGTAAAGTGAAACCTTTGAGATGGGGGTGTATTTTAGCCCCACAATGCTTGATGGGAATTATTTTTTTTCCCTAGATAAGCATCTCAAATCTTCACTGATGGAGTTTCCATATTATGCCTTCACAGGTGGGTCTCAAATACCCTTCCACTGCTTCAGTACAACATCGAGTCTCACAGTAACAGGTGGGAAATAGGGGCCATTCGGCTCTGATTTTATGAGCTTGCCACTTTCTGTCTGGGCAGCAATACGAGCTCTGAGACGTGGCCTTTGTAAAGACGAACTGCAGTAAAACAAAACAGCAAGACAGGCAACAAAAGCGCTTTAAGGCCCGTTTTATAGTTGCAGAATATGGTTTACTTTTTATCCATGGGGTAATGAAACCACATCAAATACATCTAAAAATAAGCAGTTATTATGTCCTCACTATAATATCAACTAACAAAAGTAGAACAATTGCCCAGGGGGATATGTCTCATCTTCCCTGAGTCCCACAGGAAATCCTTTAGTTTATCATTTACATTATTTAGCGGATGCCCTTATCCAGAGTGTCTTACAATTCATACAGTCTTACAATACAAGCTATTGTGTGTTAAGGGCCTTGCTCAAGGAACCAACTGTGGCAGCTTGGCAGAGGTGGGATTTGAACCCTGGTCCATAGTCCAGTGTCTTACCCACTAGGCCACCACAGTCCCACACAAACAAAATGTCAGAATAATAAATCTCCTCAACTGATACAGCATCTCATATTGTCTCAGTTAAAGGGATTGTGATTGGTTATGTGATGAACGTTTACGTGAAAGTTATTTCCGCTGTACATTTGCACATGATCTTGTTCAGAAAAATCAGTTATTGCATTCACCTCAAAAATGAAAAACAATAAGTGATGGCAGTGTGATAATAACAAGCCCAGAACCACTCCACCCATTTATTACAAAAACATACCATCATTTGATAGATAATGCTTTGTCAGATGCCTGCCTGCCATTTATTTGGCAGAATGTCTTTTCACTCTAACGCATGCTTTTACTTGGGTGTGGAGTGAAAGCTAATGGCTGCTTATGGAAGCCAAGAAACTGGCTTGAATTATTCTGAATTTCCCCTTATTTACACATTGGATCTAAGGCACGAAGGAAATTCCAAGCAAAAAGTGAAAATGGTTCAAATAGAAGGAGCTGGCAGGAGAAGAGGAGCATTTAACAGCTAAATGGTGGGTACTTTACACCCAGGCCACAAGACATCTCCTCCAGGCAGCAAGGGGACAACGGGCAATGGCTCAGTGAGCTTCCAAAGCTCAGGTAATCCCCTACAA
>JAUZSU010201719.1:0-11593 GCA_034780255.1 Parotocinclus maculicauda
TAACTGCTATACATAAAGTGGGCTAATGCTTTAAGAAGATTGGCAACACCATGAAAGTGAGCTGCAGAACGGTGGCCAAGAACATACAACGATTTAACAGGACAGGTTTCACTCAGGACAGACCTCACCATGGTCGACCTAAGAAGTTGAGTACACATGATCAGCATCATATCCAGAGGTTGGCTTTGAAAATAGATGTAGGAGTGCTACCAGCATTGCTGCAGAGGATAAAGGGGTTGTTAGTGATCGGATCATACACTGCACACTGAATCAGATTTCTCTGCTTGGCTGTAATCCCAGAAAGATGCCTCTTCTAAAGATAATTCACAAGAAAACCTGCAAACAGTTTGCTTAAGACAAGCAGACTAGGGACATGGATTAATGGAACCATGTCCTGTGGGCTAATGAAGACCAAGATAAACTTTTATGGTTCAGATGGTGTCAAGCATGTGTGACGACAACCAGGTGAGAAGTCTAAAAGCAAGTGTGTGCCTACAGTCAAGCATGGTGGTGGGAAGGTCATTGTTTGGGGCTGCCTGAGTGCTGCTGGCTGTGGTGAGCTACAGTCCATTAAGGGAACTATGAATACCAACATGTAATGTCGCATATTGTAGCAGACCATGATTCCCTCCCTTGTGAAACTGGGCAGCATTTTAAAATAATAACGACCCCCCCCGACATGCCTCCAAGACCACCATGGCCTTGCTAAAGTAATTGAGTGTAAAGGTTCTGGACTGGCTGAGCCTGTTTCCAGACGTATACCCTATTGAGCATCTGTGGGAAATTCTCAAACAAAAGGTAGAGGATCACAAGGTCTCTACCATCCATTACCTCCGCGATGTCATCATGGAGGAATGGAAGAGGATTCCAGTGGCAACCAGTGAAGCTCTAGTGAACTCCATGCCCAAGAGAGTTAAGGCAGTGCTGGAAAATAATGGTGGCCACACAAAATATTGACACTTGGTGCACAATTGGTCATTTTCACTCAGGGTGTACTCACTTTGGTTGCCAGCCATTTAGACATTAATGGCTATGTGTTGAGTTATTTTCTTAGTCCTAACCTAGACATGATAGCATAAAATGGATACCATGTGACCTCTTTGGACAAAAATTTGTCTGTTTTGTGTTTTAATAATCAACAACATGGCAAAAAAGCTGAACTCAGCAAAGAGAAATGCTGTTCTATAATTGCTTTTAGAAGTGTTGGCCAGGTATTTAAGGAAATATCAAAGGTTTGCATGTTTCAAGAAGTTCAGTGGCCAAAGCCATCAAACACTAAAATTACTTTGGCTCTTACAAATACTTCCCCATTAAAGGAAGACCACGTTACATTTTCAGCAGATGACAAGCATAATAGAGTTTACCAGTTAATACAACATAGCTTTACAGCTGAAATATTGTGTCATGAAGCTCTAGCAGTAGGCACTTAAAATAGAATAGCTTATGTATTGCCTCAAAGCCTTTGTTTTAATTCTGTAATCTGATGGGTCTGATGAGACACCTGCACCCTCGTCGCACCATAGGTATTTGGAAGTGCTAAAGCACATTTGTTTTCGGTGTGACTGGCTCCATATTCTCATTACACTTTGGTCATTTATGTCACTGTGGTACATGAGTACATGAGTACAACATATCAACATATATACGGAATATGGTACCAACCGGAATATGGTTCAGAACTCTCAAAAAAACTTTATTCACGTGATCATAATGGGGTATTTTGTGTAAAATTTTTAGGAAAGAGATTAATTTAATACAATTTGGAATAAGGCTGTAACGTAACAAAATGTGGAAAAAGTGAAGCGCTGTGAATACTTTCCGGGTGCACTGTATAGGGTCCTTTTATATTTTTGCTGATCATGCTCAGTGATGCCATATAAATGGCTTGGCTGATGGATATCTATGTTGTTTTTGCAATAGCTGTACATATTGCTCAGAATCCTATTCTACTCCACAGGGAGACAGCTTCATTACAGGTGTGATACCTATTAAAGATTTTTCCAGGATTTTTGTCTTTCACTGTTGTTAACAACACGTGAGAAATGTCTGGGGAGTCCATTTTTGAGACTTCACCATCAGCTTTTTTGATGTTTGGCCACACTTGATGTAATGTCACATATGTAACAGCTCCAATATAATCAAAATATATTTGTTTGTTTTTCATTAACTAACTTTGGCACATCTTGTGATAGTTAATCACAAGTGGACATTTCAAGTGTATATTTTGACTGAATGACAATCTTACAAATTGATTATTCTTCTGGGATTATATTCACACAGAACAAATAAAGCTCCTGTGGCACAAACAGTAGTTTTTGAGGGTCTGTGCTTGCAAACTGTAGGTCTGATGCAGGTCCAGTTATAGAACCTAGGATGGACTTGCGCCTGGTACAGGGTGTACCTCTGCCTTTCTGGTATAGGCTCAGGGCACTCCCTGTGAACCTGACCAGGATGCTTTTTGTATTTTTTTTAGATATAACTTATTATTGGGGAGGGTAATGTGGTGAAAATATTATATCACAATGTATAAAGACATTTTTACAATACACAATCATCATCATGATGGGACTGTGGTGGCCTAGTGGTTAAGGTACGGGATTACAGACCAGGAGGTCCAGGGTTCAAATCCCACCTCTGCCACAGTTGGGTCCCTGAGCAAGGCCCTTAACCCACAGTTGCTTGGATTGCAATAATGTATTAATTGTAAGTCGCTCTGGATAAGGGCATCTGCTAAATGACATAAATGATGCACGTGCTTGCAGATAAGTCTTAAAAACCATATCTTATTCCATACTTAGTAAAGTAATTTATATTCAAAATGTAATGCACTTCATCCAACTAAAATGAATAATTATGCATTTTATAATGAAATATGCAGTCAGTGGTCTTCAGAAATCAGTCAGAGAAGCATATAAATTATCACAAAAACATAATTTATCATGAAACGGTAAATATTTCACACCCATAAATGTAATATTGGTAAGTTAGATCATTTTTGCCAATTGGCTAACAGCAGAATGTTTTCACAGACTGTTTAGTGACTTTTTAGTAATATAGTATTGCTTTATATTTATTTGTTTATGGTCTATGGTTTAATGATATGGTGCAACACAATTTGCTAAGCTGACATAATAATGCAGTCATTTATTTTCATACTTGCTTATTCAAATTTAGATTTGTGGGGGCAGAATAGTCATAAACAGTTAACAATTCAATACTGAGACATTTTAACCATTATGATTAACTTATAATAATATAATATAAAATATAATAATAATAATGTTATAAAAATAATAAAACATAATAAAAACAAAAATAATAATAATATATTATATATATATATATATATATATATATATAACTAACCTCCTTGCTGCTCAACACTGTGAGAACATTGTTATCAGTACACATCAAAATTCAGCACGCATCAAAATCATTAGCAGATTGTTATAACTGACAATGTAGGTTTTAGTGTTCTTTATCACTGCCATTGTCATTGAGAGTGTGTGTAACTTGAGCATACGCACTTAAGCACTTTATTAAGAAAACTTCACAAATGCAAGTAGTGCATTATCGTGCTGGGAGTAGCCATTAAAGATGGGCAAATTGTGGTCATGAAGCTACACATACAGACAGCAGTAATATTCAAACAGGCTGTGGCATTTCTGTTAGCTTTAAAAAGCCAGTCCATTGTCAGCTGACCTTTCTCATCAACAAGGAATTTTTGCCCACTGAACTGACACCCACTTGATGTTTAATGCCCCATTCTGAGTAGATTATCGGGCTGTGTCCATGACTGTAAAAAATCCCAGGTTATAATACAGAACCAGCCTATCTGGCACCAAACTACACCATGGTCAAAATCACAGAGATCCCATTTTCCCACATTCTTTTGAATTGGACATTACATGAAGCTTATATTTGCATGATTGTATGCATTGTACTGTTGACACATGATTGGTTGTTTAGACAAATGCATGGATGTGTACATGTGTACAGTTGCTCTTAAAGTTATCATTGAGTGTCTCTATCCTTATAAACCATAATATGTATGAAATACAATTAAACTGTGATTAGGTTGGATCCAGTTGTGAATACAAGAAGGTGGCAATAATCTTTCCTTTTTAAAACAAATATTTACGGTATATTGTCATTATATGATGTGCTATATTCTTATACACCACACATAAATATACCGTTCACAAAATTACTAATGAAATATCCCCTATTTTTGTGAACAGTGTAGTTATGCAAGTATAAGTAATTGTATTTCATACATATTATGGTTGGGGCAGTTGCTCTGAATCAGTATCTCATTAGATTTGACATATTTTCTGACCCAATTTTCTAGTGACATGAATGAATGTGATCTTAACTGACACAGCACAGATCAGGCCCATGACAGCTTACATAACTTGAAGAAGCATACAAAGAAATTATAGGTTAATGTGAGGATCATCATCTTAATTTTCATACCAACCTAATCCAATTCAGTATCATGGAGAGCCAGGGTCTAAAGCGCAGCACGGAGCACTAGGTAGGAACCAACCCTACACATGGCAATAATCCCTTACAGAGCACATGCGTGCATGCACACATTCAGTCACTCACTTACATTTTGAAAATTTTAGAGACACCACTTGACCTAAAGTGTGCCTTTGGAATGCTGAAATGAGGATACCAGAGTACCTGGTGAAAACTATCTTTCAATACTCATTTTGCACTTTGCTTTTCAATATTTTTTAAGTTTGCTATCTTGATAGTGATTTTCTTTTTCACTACGACCACAACTGGTATTACAAAATAGAATACCAGTGAATAGAACTGAATAGAGCACTCAGAGGTGCAATATTCCAAATGCGATGTGACAATAATATGTTATGCCATAAAACCCAAAAGAAGAATAAACTTTGATGTGATCATAGGTATACTATGTATATTAAATTATTACATTATGTTTATCCATAATAAATCAATCTATAGCTGTTATTATAGGTGACCGTGCTTTGGGAGATGATATCAGACGGAACGATCAGCTATGCCGAAGATTTTCCTCTCCTATCTCTTCATAGACTTAATACATTTGAATGTTTTGTTATATAATGTTAATTATGTTTATTACCCAAAAGAGGATGAGTTTCCCTTCTGAGTCTGGTTCCTCTCAAGGTTTCTTCCTCTTAATCTCAGGGAGTTTTTCTTTGCCACTGTCGCCATTGGCTTGCTTATTAGGGAATTCAATTTGTGACACTTGTTAATATATTAATGTAAAGCTGCTTTGTGACAATGTCTATAGTAAAAAGCGCTATACAAATAAAATTGAGTTGGACTGAATTGAAAAGTCCACGATGCAACACGTGACTTTTGACTCGCCCTGCAACCCCGGCGTGCTGGAACAAAAGCATTAGATACTGTGATCCAAATTGGGATCGTGCACAGCAGAGTGCAAAAACAGAGCCTCAAAATCATCTGAATGGCAACACTTGCTACTTTAGAAGATCAACACTGCTGAGCATCTCACTTTTGTAAGGTTTGTGCTGCCACCACTTCTACTTCTGCCTTTGACATTGTTCAAATCACTGTCCATTCTGTTTTTGCTGCCAACACTGCCACTATATCTATTGCCATCTGCTACTGTGGTCTGCGGCATGCTTATGCACTCAAATGATGATGTGCCACACCCTCCGGGTTTGAACTTTGCTGATTTTCATTGCAGCCTTAAGTGTATTTTCAGTTCTTCTTAATTTGTTGTGCCATTAAATATTCTGCACCACAGACTCCATGTTGTGCATGGAATTCATAACTAAATACAAAGTCCAACCCAAGATGCTGCAGATGGTACAGAATCATCCAAGCCTGGAGGAAGTTCTAATCAACAAGCTGGTCCTGATCCAACACCTCTTACTTCTGAACCAGCAGCTCAGTCAAACAGTTCAGAGTAGTGCAGTGCAGTGCCTTGTAACACTACCGACTGCGGCTCTGGTACCACGAACATGACAAAAGCACCTGATTTTATCATTAGACAAAAAGCTCACTTACTGACCTGCACCTCACTGTGAAGCATTTAGTGCCCGTTGTCTTAGTAATGATCAGTGGCGTAGATTTCGTCTCAACTTTGCACTACACTCACTCACCTCTGTGCGAGCTGCCATGCGCTATTTATATGCCACTCAGTCTCTCGAAGCAGAGGAGTTGTGGAGCGAGGGCTGTGGGAAGTAGCTACGGTTTGTACAAAATGCTTCTAGATTGGTCACTCACTAACGGGGTCCGAAAAGAAGTCTATACTATATCTACTTACACAATCCCTAGCTTTCTGTCCATGACTAGTGGCTATAATAGTAACAGCCAAATCTATGATGCTAGAAGAAGGAATTAACCCAATAAAAACCTATGTCTATGGTAAAAATGCATTGACCATCAGATCCACAGAATGTTTCTCAGAATCTCCTGTCAATTCCAGCATCCCATGGAGCAATTCACTTAATATTGTAATTTTCTAACTAAAGTACAGAAAATTTCCTTGATATATAAAAACTTTCTTTATTGCATAGTACATCGTAATAGTGGTTAAAGGTAAAGCCATAAAGGTATAAGTGTAAAAAAAATATTTGTCTTCGAACTGTGCTCCATAATGCACGCTACCATAGAGAAGTTATAAGTTTTATATAAACACTGTACATCTTTTTGTGAATCTGCATTATTATATCTTTATTTATTATGAATAATAATAAATTTTGTATGTATTCTATAGTGGGTGCTGTAATAAAGATAATGAGAAGACAAAACAAATTCATATTCATATATCTACATGTACGAAAACACACACACACCCCATTATTTGCATACCAAAAGTTGGCTGGTATTCTTCTGATGGTTCAGAGGGAGAAGAGGGTACGTCCTGAGAATAAAGAAAAGTCATTCAAGCTAGTGTTAAGTGAGCAAGCTGTTTCTTCCCTGAGGGTTCACAGAGGGAATGCCTGTACTTTCTCCTTCAATGTGACCTCTACATCAGGCACAACCCTGACTGACAAACCCTCCAGTCTGCTTTTTAAGCTGGATTTTCAAAGCACATATAACCTTGTCCATATCTGGGAGGGTAATGAATAACAGAATTTTTTTTCACCACTAAAATGCATTATGAATACCTGATTATCGCCAGTCCAGTCCAGTACATTTATTTAATATCATACATGTGACATGCAAACTTGCAAACTTACTCCAAGGACTTCCAGAAACAGGTCACTCATATCTTCTTTCTGAAAAAGTTATTTGAGCTAAAGTAGTACATTACGGTTGAAAAATGTTAGTTTTACCATTCTACTGTCTCCTTCCTCAGCTACATCATCTCCACTGCTGAGTGCACAAAAGCTGATGATCTAGCACGGTTGGGTTATTTGTAAATGACTCTATGCTTTCCACACAGCTCACCTCCTTTTCAAAAGGAGCTCCATTCCAGCTTACATGATCAGTAGCAGCTGGAGACATTAATCTCCCTAAAAGTGAGGATTAGTTCGATGACAATGTAACATCAGACAGACCCCTCATTGCCCTTTGTGGTGGAGGTGGATGTCTGTGAGGTAGGAGTTGGGGGGAATCTGTCACACACTGAGCATAATTACGAGCTAGAAAAGAGGGTGCTCCTGGTTCTAAGTCACCACAGAGAATATAATCACTTTATTAGGTACATTTCCTTGTTTCTACTGTCTATATCAGTTTATCAGTTCTACCCACCATGTAGAAATACTTTGTAGTTCTTATAAAATATAATCTGTTTCTCTACATACTTTGCTCGTCCCTTTTACTCTGTTCTCTAAAGGTCCACAGATTAGATACTTTTTGGGTGACTTTTTGGATTGCATTCAGTTTTTATTCACAATTTGTTTAGTGTCCCAACTTTTTTGGAATCTGGTTTGTATATATATAGTTTAAAAAAATAAAGGGAACACTTAAACAACACAATGTAACTCCGTGTTCCCTGTATTTATATATATATATATATCTTATATCTTATATAAATAAATCAATAAATGTACACTCATCTTGACAGAAAAAAACAGACGTGGAATTTTTTGTAAATTTATTAAAAAAGTAAAACTGAAATATCACATGGTCATAAGTATTCAGACCCTTTGCTGTGACACTCATATTTAACTCACAAGCTGTCTATTTCTTCTTATCCTTCTTGAGATGGTTCACACCTGTCTATATAAGACCTCACACCTCACAGTGCATGTAAATACAAATGACAATCATGAGGTCGAAGGAACTGTCCAAGGAGCTCAGAGACAGAATTGTGAATTTCAGAATCAGAATCAGAATTTCTGCAGCACTCAAGGTTCCTAAGAGCACAGTGGCCTCCATAATCCTTAAATGGAATAAGTTTGGGACGACCAGAACTCTTCCTAGACCTGGTCATCCAGCCAAACTGAGCAATCGTGGGAAAAGAGCCTTGGTGAGAGAGGTAAAGAAGAACCCAAAGCTCCAGAGATGCAATAGGGAAATGGGAGAAAGTTCCACAAAGCCAACAAAGAGTTTTGCCCAAAAAAAAATAAAACACATGAAAGATTCCCAGACTATGAGAAACAAGATTCTTGGGTCTGATAAGACGAACATTTTTGCGTTAATTCTAAGCTGTGTGTGGGGAGAAAACCAGGCACTGCTCATCACCTGAGCTTTACAATCCAAACATGGTGGTGGCAGCATCATGCTATAGGAATGTTTTTCAGCTGCAGGGACAGGACGACTGGTTGCTATTGAAGAAAAGATGAATGCAGCCAAGTACAGACATATCCTGGAAGAAAACCTCTTCCAGAGTGCTCAGGACCTCTTTCTTGTTGTAAGGTGAACCTTCGGCCCAGTCTATGACCCTACACACACACACACAGCTAAATTAACAAAGGAGTGGCTTCGGAACAACTCTGTGACCATTCTTGACTGGCCCACCCAGAGCCCTGACCTAAACCCAATTGAGCATCTTTGGAGAGACAAAAAAGAATGGCAGAGAATCCCCAAATCAAGGTGTGAAAAACTTGTTGCATCATTCCCAAAAAGACTCAGGACTGTATTAGCGCAAAAGGGTGCTTCTACTAAATACTGAGCAAAGCGTCTGAATACTTATGACCATGTGATATTTCCGTTTTTCTTTTTTAATATATTTTCTAGAGATAAGATAGGAATGCTAAGTGTACATTAATGAGAAATAAAATGAACTTTTTGATTTTAGCAAATGATTGCAATGAAATAAAGAGTGATAAATGTAAAGGGGTCTGAACACTTTACGTACCCACTGTATGCTAAATAGCACTGAAGACAATAAAGATAAAGACTTTGTTTAAAAATGTGTTTTACTACAAAGATAAATAAAACTCCAACTACTTCTTCCAGTTGAAATTTCATTCCAGTGATGTTGAAAATAGCAGCAATATATTTGAACAAAACCACATCGTTAAATATCTTCAGAAATTAACATAAGGTTGCATATAAATTCGGCAAACGGTGGCGAACATTTACAGCAAACGTGTTTTCTGTGAAGTTACATTTGAATAATTTTGTGCAAACCTTTCATTTCAACAGTGACCCTTCATCCAGCTTTCCTGTATGTTTGTGTAGAGCTACTTCCTGAAGCTGTCTGTGGGTTTTCCCAAATGTTCTTAAGGAGAGAGAATTCAAACAGGAAGGCAAACAGAATTTGAATGCGTCTGTGGCCTCGACGTTAAGACAACGATGCGATGATAAACCGTAAACGTTATCTGAAATGTGAACAGGAACGTCGTAAATAATGCACTGCTCACAAAAATTAGGGGATATTTCGTAATTTTTGTGGGCAGTATAGCTACTTGCATCTCCATGAATAATTAAAATGACCATGCAAGAGATAAATGTTACAGCTCATATGATGAAGTAGGAAATCTTTGAACATTATAACACAAGTAACTTACTAAGATGAATCGTCTTCACTGAGTAAGCTGACGTGAAGGATGTTCTCCCATGCCAAATACGTTTGGATTTACAAAAAACTGTAGTACAACTGACAGCCTTTTTTCAGAATTGTGAAATGCTCACACAATTCTCTTTGAGGCTACCACCATTTTGTGAACTTTCCATTAAGCGAGAAACACGCCTGATTGTGTCACAAACTAATCAGATATTAAATTGGTTGCCAGATAATTTGGGAGTCGAGTTGAGCTATTTTAAAGTTGAGTAATCGTGGCTCCCCTAAAAGTTAAAAGTAAAAGAGACTACTGTACTGTGCAAGAATTTTTGGCAGGTTCAAAGTAGTATATGCCAAATGAAACATGGAAGCACCCCTGTCCTGTGCCATGCATTACACAGCCCTGCCCCCTGATTCCCAGTGCTGGGCCACCCTGGACCACATCCCATCTAGTGTGGTAAGGTCTGAGAGGAGGATCAAGTCGTGATGTGTGATGCCCGCTTAGATTGGTTGTTAAACTGAGGTTGGTTTTCTGGCACTGTTATGTCCAGGTCATGCAGGAGGGGCCTGAGTTATTCCCACACTAAAACAACAAAAACTAAATAAACCTACAGATTTTTCTTTTAAGACTTTTGCAGAGTACTGTATATTTTCTGATCTAGTTGAAAATGTGTACTGTAAGTTGGTTATTAATATTGTTATTTATTTGTTGTTTACTGCAGACTGAGGTGCAAACGCAAGACCAGCAGCTAGCTTTCCAGCTCATGAGGCTACACACTGAACTCAACAGGCTGAAAATTGAGCAGGCGTGCAAACAGCATCGCAAAATGTTAAACGAAGCCACCTTTGAGCTGGAGGAACGTGAAGAGATGCTGGATGTGCTCTGTGATTTCCCCGTCACCTCTGGATTTGGACTGTCCACATCTCTTAAGCTCATGGGCATCACCAAGATGAACCTGAGCTCTCGCCGCTTCTCCCTGTGCTAGTCTGCAGAAAGAAAGCAGATTCTGTCATAAGCTAGGGTAGCATTTTTGTGATTCGTTGCATTGCTGTATTTTATGAAGCTGCTCACAGTTACTACATAGATGAAGCACAACGACATTCTGTTATAAACTGTGTTGATTTAAGAGATTTTGTTTATATTTAGAAGAGTAGGCAGATACTTGAAATGAGTTTTGATGTGAAGTTTTAATATGTTAGCCCACCACTACACTGAGCTGGTCTCAAGTCCTGGTAGATCAGACACAACAGTGCTGCTGGAGTTTTCAAACACTCAGTGTCACCACTGGACTGAAAATAGTCCACCAAAAAAATATCCAGCCACTAGCATCCTTTGAGCACTGATGATGGATTAGAGATCTGTGCTGGTTGTGTGGGGGATCCTGACCATTAGTGAACAGAGTACATTTGTTAAGAAACAGATGGACTACAGTCTGTAAGTATAGAACTACAAATCGCTTCCATGTGGTAAGTGGAACTGAAGTGGAGAGAGTAAAGAAACATGGAGGTGTACATATTTAAGTGTTCCCAAGTTTACACACACTACACCACTGCTCCGATCTCTCCACTGGCTCCCTGTAGCTGCTCACATCAGATTTAAGACTCTGATGCTTGCTTACAAAGCTAAAAATGGACCTGCACCCTCCTACCTTGCAGCACTTATCA
>JAUZSU010201730.1:0-11591 GCA_034780255.1 Parotocinclus maculicauda
ACTACTTTTTGGCGGAAGGCTCCGTACTCATTAAAGCATATTTATTATGAATTTCTTGATGTTGTTTGATTTATTTTTTTCATTTATTTTGTAAAAAAAAAAAAACATGTATTGCAATTACTTATTGCCTTCGGCTCGTGCCTACGACCGAATCACAGCCATGATGTTATTCGCGATAACACACTCCCTCTCGTGTTCTATTGCTTAAATATACAGCTAGTAAACATAGCTTTGAACAACAGTTGTACACACAAAACAGTAAGTAATTGCATAAATATGCATTTAGTAGTTAAGAAATATTTTTTGTCTTCAGTAAACATTTATTTGAAAATAAATCTAAAAATCTATTTACTCGTCATGTGGTAAGGTGGCACAAAAGTGCAGCCTCACTTTGATCTGAAGTGCAGGGGTGTGGCTGAAATAAATCTCAGCCTATGAACACTTACTTTGACAGGAACATGTGGGACATTTATCTGAATAATTCAACTTTTTAGGCGCATATAAGGCCTCTGATTGCCTTAAATGGAAATATTTATGGGCTGTCTTAAAATGATTTGTAGATAATGCAAACCCTGTGCAGTAACCCATCTACGGAGGAGCCTTAACTTCAGCAGGCAGGGATGCCTTAATGTTAGAATCTTACTGATCAAAATCAATGTCCTTCCACGTGTCTCGTTTCTGTTATAGTGAATGTAATATGTGTATCTGGAAGGCCATACCCTATGAATTGGTTTTCTACTCAGCAACCTAAGTCAGAGAGTGCACTGGCATTTACTCATTTTAATTTATATTACCTGTCTTTCCAGTTGTCCTTTTTGCAAGCATGGTTTGACCCTAGCTCCAAAACATCATGGCGAGATCTGGAAAGTAAACTTGTTAAGCCCTTGAGGTTGGAAGACATTCCCTTTATGGGAATTATGCAGAAGACAGCTGAAAACTGAATTCGGGGAATGTCACCAGCTTCTCCTCAATTTGGCTTAATACACAGCTCACAAAAATTAAGAAATATTTTATAACGTTTGTGCGAAGTATAATTTATTGTTGATCTGCAGAAACCTTTGTTATCCCCCTGTGGGCTAAAGCCAGTATTTCTTTTAACGAGAAGGGGCTTAAACATTTTAATGACCTAAGATGAAAGACTTTTATTTCATACCAGGTTCTACTTACTTTTCATATCTCAGACTCAGTATAGATTTATGAGCCTTGGGATGCTCCTTTGGAAACACATCTTCTATTTGAATTTATTTAAATCGACTTTAACTTCCTGTGGACTAGTTTCTAATACCTATAACAAGCTTCTAACAACCCACAAATACTTGGTATAGTAAAAGTCTGAAATCATGATTTGACTCTTAATGACAGGGAATTGCATTGCGATAGAATTTTAAAAAATATACTGCTCATATTTCAAAATGAAACCTCAAACAGTGAAATATCCCCTCATTTTTATAAGCAGTGTATATTTGTCTTTTCTAGAAATTTAGCACATCAATAATTTCAATACAAATTTGCCCAGTGCTTCTATATTACACCACACAATGCACTATAGATGTAGTTTTTTCTACCAATAAATTATGTCACAAGTGCTCTTTATGTTTCCCTGTCACATTCAAGCATGTCTTCTGACAGTTGTAACCAGTTAAACAACTCTGGCAACAAGCAATACTGTTATCAGCTTTTAATTCCTTTGTATTTTTCGTTCCGAGATGGCTGTTCCTAATATAAACTTTCGGCAAAGGAAAGTAATAATGGCCACTAGTACAGCAGCCAAGAAGACTGTCTAAAAATAATAACAACAAGTAAGTATTTTAAAAACAAGATGTTGAAAATACACCTCTCACAAAATTCATATGGGATATACGAAGCATTTTAAACTGAAGTCTCCCATAGTAAAATATCCTAATTTACGTGAACAGTGTATGATCACTACAGCTGTAATTGTTCTGGTAAGTTAAAAAATCTAAATAATAGCAAGTTATATAAAACCCACCAAACTATTCTTGAAAATAACACACAAAAATAAAAGTTTCTGAGTATACCCTTCATAATCTAGTTGATCGAACTATTTCCCAGCAAGGGTACTCCCTTGTCAAACTGCATAGTAAAAAAAAGGAAGCCATGAAATAGCTTAAAGAGCTTTTGTACACTATGTAGTTTCCCCCAAATGTTTTATAATGTATGCAGTCATATTTGCAGGGAGAAAAAATGTTGTTCTACTTGGAGAAAGTAGAGACTGCTGTTTCACTTGTGTTTTATAAAGAGAAAGTGCAGGCCTGTGGTCTATTGGCCCCATAGGGTGCATAAGGTCATACATGCTTTAATGGACAAAAGTTTTATATTTCAATATTTCAGCCACACTTTTAGTAAAGCCCAGACATAGAATTTGTACAGGTGGAGTTGCAGTGAAGCGAAAGGTTTATGAATAACAAAAGCGTTGCCATGAAGGCAACACTTTATCACAAAAGAGGACTGATTGCTGAAGCATATATAACCTCAATCAGAAAAAGTTGGGACGGTATGGAAAATGCAAATTTAAAAAAACGTAGTGTTCTTTACATTTACTTTGACTTTTATTTTACTGCAGACAGTATGAACCCAATATAATTCATGCTTTGTCTGATCAACTTCATTCATTTGTTCATTAACAAAGACCTGCAACATATTCTAATAAACGCTGGGACGTGGCAATTTAAATCCATGGATGAATAAAAAAAAAACAACAACTTAATAATGATGTAATTTCAAACAGATGATTGTGATCATGATTTGGTACAATAGCAGCATCCAGGATAGGCTGAGTCTTTGATGAACAAAGATAGCGAGAGGATCTCCAGTTTGTCAACAAATATGTGAGAACATTAAACAAAACAAAATGTTCTTTAAGGAAAGATTAGAAGGGGTTTTCATGTTTCAGTTTTTTTCTGATTTGTCTTTCAGATAAATGCATGGACCATTTTAATACAACACTAACCTCTTCAAGATGACAGCTCATCCAGGGACATCCATTTTCTCAACAAGACAAAGCAAAACAACTCAAATCAGAAAAAGACTGCAATATGAAAATCCCTTACAGTTTTTCTTTGAGGAACACTGTTTTTTAATTTTTTTTTACTGTATTTCAGTAATGTTCTCAAACATTTGTTGACACTGGAGATCATTTGCCCACGTGTGCTCAACAAAGACTTTTCTGGACACTGCTTTTGTACCAAAACATGATTTATACTCATTTGTTGACATTACCTGTTTGACATCACATAATAAATATAGTTATTTACCTCATTACTAGTTCTAAATTGCTCATTCTGACTTTTTCTGTAAGGTGTTACAGGCCTAAAATGCAGAAACTGATGTTTATTAACAAATAAAATATAGTTGATCAGACAAAACACATAAAATATTCTGGAATCACACTGGATGCAATCATATAAAAGTAAGCAGTATGGATTTTTTATATTTGCATTTACCATACCGTTCCAACTTTTTCTGATTTGGGGATATCCATTTACAAGCCTCATAAGAAAAGGTCAAACTGCTCCTTTAAGCTTCATCAACACAAGTAATATTTATTACAAAGCTTAATTTATTAAGTTTACAGCAATCACACACACAAGTCTAAATGGCTATGTGCATTATAAAGCTTTAGTACTGATGTAAATCACTTCATCATCTAACTCCAGAGCAAATGAAGCAGTCTGCTCAATGGTTATGACAACTATAAACCATGTATCAGGAGGTTTAATCATGGTGCCATTTTTCATGATATGGAATGTGCTCTTGAATCCACTGAAAGAGTCTCAGTTAGTGATGAGTGTGAAAGAAAGTGTGATCTGCACAGACACCTGACCTGACAACTGACATCAAAGTGGGACCAAGTATGACCATGGAACTTAACAAAAGATGTAACTTTTAGATGTTCACATACTTAAATTGTATAGAACACTTGAATAAATTACATTCATTGCTCTCTGGATTACCAGTGGCCAGTTTAATACTTATCCAGAAGCAATGTAGTTAGCCATTTAGAAAGCAAAATAGAATAACAGTGTTTTGGGTTAAATCTAGTCTGAAAACGGCTAAATCCTAAAATCATTCGCCTTATATAAATATTATAAAGACTTTAAAAAGATGATGCTGTATACATATCTAAAAATTTGCTTTTCTTCTCGTAGTTTATTGAAGACCTGCATGCAATGCATAAGTCATTCATTTAAAAGTAAACAAAGCTCCGCTTAGGCACGTTTGCCCATATCTGCGTTAAAACTCATAATGACAACCTTACCGATCAATTCTTTTTAGATGGCAAACTGTTTGGGAAATGGGAAACAACCGTATCCTGTCTCCTCCGTACCGTGTTCATTAAAAACTACCATCTGAAAGCGAGCTTCCTGAATTACGTTCTAGTTCTTTGCTATTCTGTCAGCTGAAGCGGGTGTTACTGCCACCCGCCGACGGTTCGGTTAAAGTGACGCATTCGCTCCGTCTTATCTTTATCCACTGTTACGTTCCCATAGTATTAGATCATTGTCCTCAATAATGGCAGTAATGTTCCCCTCATAAACACATAGGCTTCTTTTAACTTAATTCACATCTGAATCGAATTACAGGTAGCTCCAATGAGCTAGCAGTTTGGTAACAAGTGTGGGTCAGTCAAAAGAAGTGGGAGTGTAACTTACTTGTTCACTCACTTTTGTCTCTTTCATGCATGCATTTTGAAACAACTGAGATGGAATTTTTTTTAAAATTTATTTTATTACTCCCAAACAAGATTTAAGACATGACCAATTAATTTTTTTTCAATAACTATAATTTTTGATGAAGACACACAATTGTCCACTGTAGTGGACACCATGGATTAACGGTTTAAATGCTCTTCAGTAGTAACTGAGTAATAACCTTCTTTAAAAGAGGCAGAAAATCATTTGAATAAATAAATACATTCCATTTAATATTAAATCAGAGAACTTTGCATTCAAAGTTCATGAACATGTGGTAGAAAAGAGTATAAAAACAATGTAATTTTTGGCTTCAACATTAAAACATTAACATCTCCGTAAGATTATAAATATTTAAATTCCTTTATGATCTAGGTTAAAATGAGAGTAAATTGACATCTGATCACAATATAACTAAATAAAAATGATTATTAAAATTTATATGCTACATTATATAGGTATTATTGCTAAATTTCATTTAAAATATAACATGATGGTGTGAAACTGAATTGAACTGAATTTTAGTGCAAATCCTTGTATTTTTCAAGTGTGAAAATGTTCTAAATACCCTGGACACAATGCCACTTTACAGGCTTGGCAAATGTACTTTTTTTTTCTTGCAAAATCACCATTTTCATCACTTTCTGACTTACTTGTCTGTGGCATTTCTGTGATCACCCTGTACACCTGTCCTCTCTTGCCTGTTTTTTAGATCATTAACAATGTCAGACTAATGGTTAGTTGCTATTGTAATGTAAAATGTATTGCGAAACAAACAAAGAAAGATGCATGCAATGTCCAATTCTGTTCTACCCAAAGACTGTGACCTCAAAATATAACCATTGATGCATGACGTCCACTACACTAAACAGTTACATTTTCGTTCATAGAAAAAGAAGTGCAAAACCCTCATTGATTTAACTTGAATAAAAGTATTCCCTTCAACATAATAAATCAAAAAATATTTTTGTACCTGCATGTTTCTTGTAGAATAAAAGGATTTTACAGATAATCCAGAGGTCACATGATCATGCCCACTGTCATCCACCATTTTGAATTTATGATTCAATATTTCAGGGTAACAAATATTAATAAAGACAATGATACTACAGCAGTACAGTAAAGGTTTAGGAGACGCCCCTCTGTTGTTTTGGAGTAAGAATTGCAATTCATATGGCTTAAAATTAAGTCTGAATATATGTCCACTGTAGTGGGCACCATGCATGAAAGGGTTATCTGATTTAACACTGCAAAATATCAGCTTTCTGGTTGACCATCTAAACCTTCAGCGACCACCACTATCAAGCACAAATAAACTTGAACCAAATGATGAAAAAGTTCACAATCTCAACCGTCACCGGACCAGCATTAACCTGCACAACGGTTTGGCATTTGCTATTTGACCCGAGATACAAAATGGAAGGCAGTGGCCTAAGCAGCTGCAGGTACTGCACAAACACACACACACACACACACACACACACACACACACGTATCCACAGCTTTCTGACATGGGGAAAAACAAATAAATATGTAATGTAATGTAATGTAATGCAACGGAGCTAAACGTTGTAAGCAGTTGACAGGTAAATACATTTTGTATTTGTATTTATATTTCAATACATTTTGACAGTTTCCCTGTCATGTACTTTTCTGTCCTTTATCAAAACTGCATTCACAGTATCTCACACCCCTCATATTTTTGTAAATATTTTATTATATCTTTTCATGGGACAACACTGAAGATATGGCATTTTGATACAATGTAGTCAGTCTACAGCTTGTATAACAGTGTACATTTCCTCTGCCATCAACACACATCCAATTATGTCTAAACTGCTGGCAACAAATGTGAGTACACAAGTAAAAATGGAAAAACTGTGCCCAAAGTGTCATTATTTTGTGTGGCCACCATTATTTTCCAGCACTGCAGGAACTCTCTTGGGCATGGAGTAAACTAGAGCTTCACAGGTTGCCAATGGAATCCTCTTCCACTCCTCCATGATGACATCACAGAGCTGGTGGATGTTAGAGACCCTACGATCCTTACCTTCTATTTGAGAATGCGCCACAGATACTCAATAGTTTTTAAATTTGGATACATGCTTGACCTTTACTTTCAGTTTCTTTTCCAAGGCAGTGGTTGTCTTGGAGGTGTGTTTGGGCCCCGTGGCCCAGTTTCTGAAGGGAGGGGATCATGCCCTGCTTCAGTATGTCATGGTACCAGTTGTTACAGTGTGCAGTGTATGGTCTGAGCACTGACAGGTTGAACCCCCACCTCTACAACTTCTGCAGCAACGCTGGCATTACACTGAGCATATGCACTCAACTTCTGGTGGTCAACCATGGTGAGGCCTGTTCTGAGTGTAACCTGCCCTGTTAAACCGCTGTATAGTTTTGGTCACCATGCTGCAGTTCACATTCAGTTTTGGCACACGTCTTATAGCCTATGTTCTTTTTATGTAGAGCAACATTTCTTTTTTCAGATCCCCAGAGAGTTCATTGCCATGAGGTGCAATGTAGAACTTCCAGTGACCAGTATGAGAGAGTGTGAGAACGATGACACTAAATTTAACACACCTGCTCCCCATTCACACCTAAGACTTTGTAACACTAACGAGTCACATGATACTGGGGAGGGAAATTGGCTAATTGGGCACTTAGTTAGTTAACTACAAAGTTGTTGGGGTCTCAAAAATATTTTGCCAGATGGAGGTACCATATCAGGGCTTCCACTTGGTTGGTGGAAAGATGGGTGTCAGCTCAGGTGGTGCTATTGGTACTAAAAGTGACTATATTAAAGTGGTATCATAATTGTATGCATAACAATACATTTACAGTATTTAGCAGACATTTACATTTACAGTATTTAGCAGACACCCTTATCCAGGGTGACTTACAACTGATATATTCTTACAATTTTAAGCAATGGTGGGTTAAGGGCCTTCCTTAAGGACCCAACTGTGGCAGCTTGGCAGAGGTGGGATTTGAACCCAGGACCTTCAGGTCCAGAGTCCAGTGCCTTAACCACTAGGCTACCACAGCCTAGTGACTGTGACACAACATGGGACCAAATATATTTATAATGTTTTAAAATGTATAAAAGTTCCTTGTCTAAAACCATAACCAATAAAATGGTTGGCCCAACATGTTGAATATGTGTTTTTTAATGTAACATAAAGCAACCATAAAAACCTTTTTCATTTTTCAACTGAAAGCTTCAGATTTTGTTAGAATGAATGTAAATTTGTTTGTGAGAACCACAAAGATATCCAAATTTCCCACTCTTTTAATACATCTTTCTTAATAGGAATTACACAAATTTAGACAATACAATGTACCTTAAAACAAAACAGCAATACATGCAAGAAATGCTGCAAGTACATTTCAAAGGCATTCACACATGTGACTGCACATGTCCATGTAACCAGGTATGAATTTTAAAGTACTATGTGTATTTTTACAGTTACTCAACAATGCTTAACGGTTTCTAACAATGTTCAGAAATTGTTCATTTTCTGCAAAGACATTACAATTATAAACGAAATTAAATAGGTTACTAGGCTACTTGCAATAGTATCCTAGACTTTAATTGTCTTAGTAAAAAGAGTGTTTATTTATCTCAGCTGATTGGGAACTTGCCTTTATGCATCTTCTGTTGTTGGTCATTCACTGTTCCCTACAGGATTTTGATAAGTCACACAGAACTGGGATGGAAATAAAGATATCATTCTTCAAAAAATTTTTTATACATGCTGCCATGAATTTTGTACCACTTTTTCAAGTCCTAATCACAAAACGGTGACATGTCATATTGAGAAGTTATGACAGTTCAGATACATCAATACAATGATCATAACTTACAAACAGAACAATAACAAGATCATCAAACAGACATCTGACCAATTAAGATCAGAAAGAAAATAAATGCAAGGTTGCTTTTAGTTTTATTTTTCAAGCCAGGGCTTTGCATTTTAAGAATTCCATGTCTGCAGCCTTTCATCCATGACTCTCCATCTCATCAATAATAATATTTTACTGGAAACATGTTTAAAGTCTAACCACATGCAGTCAAACTCATTTTGGCAAATCTATCTGAGAGCACTGGAAATATTTAATGCACCTGTGAAAAAGTAACGCCAAAACATAAAAGAGCACTTTTGGGTAGAGAGGGCTGGACACAAACATGATAAAATGAGATATACATGTTGATTGATGACTGTAGGAATATATCTTTTTCATTAATAAAAACAGATCAAGTACACAGATGTTTTCCCCTAATAACTTTTCCTTTTTCAATTTGGAATGAATAAAACATGTTTAAAGATTCCAAGCATTTATGAGTTTCATAAGACATCTCATTGTGGTTTTAAATACACATAAACAGTACAATTGGTTTCAGTGATTTCAGGGAATTGGGTCGAGACATCTTTTTAGTTCATCCATATGCCAGAACTATGGAACAACAACAGAAAAATATGGTTCCAAATACATTTTAACATACAATGTGTTAATTCAGAAAGACCATGATCTTACACAATAAGACTTACTGATAAGACATGCCAGCACCATTTTGCGACATGAAATGGGAACTGTTTTAAGAATGACCTAACATTAAGCTGGACTTACGAGTAATTTACTCTTTGCTGCGAGAGTTGTAATGTTTTAAAAGAATAAAGTTAACGTTTTGAAATGGTCAAATCAATGTCCTAACCATAAGACAATAGGATGTTGTGATAGGACCTGGGGAGAGCAGTTCATGTTAGGAACCCAACAATATCCATAAGTTGAAGCTTTTTTGTATGGAGGAATAAACTAAAACTAAACTAAAATTCCTCAAAACTGATGTCTAGTTGCATTTCTTGTTGTACATGCTGTTAGGATGTACTGTGAAATATCCCCTGTGTTTTGAGACACATTTTGAAATGTAAAAAGTATAAAACTATTAAGCCACTCATTATGTGTGGATATTGTACAGTCATGGCAAGTTTTAAAAATTGCAAAATTTTTGATGCCTTAGGATATTGAGAACCTTTATGACAGATGTTTATATAGTATAATGAAGTACAATTATAAGCATTCCATATGCTTTTTAATTTTTTATTGACAAATACATCCAGTTTAAGCAAAGACTCAATATTTACAGTGATGACCCTCCTTTTTTATAACTCGCCTCAGTATGTTGGATATTAGCTTCTAAGAAATATTTTTAATTATGGCAACCCATTCTTGACTAATCAGTGCATGGAGTTGATCAGAGTTTCTGGGTTTTTGTTTGTCCTTTCTCTTTTTGAGGATTGACCACAGGTTTTCAATGGGATTTTGACTTGGGGAGCTTCCTGTCCATGGACCCAAAATTTCAATGTTTTGTTGACTTGTCCATCACTTTTGTCTTGTGTCATGGTGTTCCATACTGCTGGAAAAACCATTGCTCATTTTCAAATAGCTCCTGGAGATGTTGCTGTTGGAGGACTTTTTTATATCATTCCTTAGTCATGGAAGCATTCTTATGCTAAATTTTAAGCAAACCCACTCCCCTGGATGAGAAGCTTTGTATTATACTAATCTTTACCTATTATTGTAATTAATCCAATAACTTAGTTAAATTATTTTGAGTCTTGGTTCTCCCAAGGTTTCTTCCATATAATGTTTAAGGAGTTTTTACATGTCACTGTCATCCTAGGCATGCTTTGAATAGAAATGGGCTTAGATAAAAGATAGATAATATAATAAACATAAGATGATAGCAAACTTAAAGTTGCTTTAAGACAATGCTTCATTGTAAAAAGCTACTGCAGTGGTTCCAGGACAGTGCTCCCCTTTTGCAGATGAGAATATATTTGAGACACCAAACAACCCTGTGTCTTTTGCTTCCACAATCCTCTGTAATGTATTTTAAACATTTACAGGATAACTACTACAAGTGACAATGTATCTTAAACAATGTATTGTGTTACTTTAATACCTGTAATAAATATGGTACATTAATTAATGTATAATGTATGTATTAAGAAAACAATTTATTTATAGCCTTGCTGCACTCCACTTGCAATAGCTCCCACTTTAGAAGATCCAGAGACAAGACTGGTCAACAAATTCAGATTCAAATTCATTTATATAGCACTTTTGACAATGGTGCATTGTCTCAAAGCAGCTTTACAATATCATATTATCTTAAAAGACCAATCCCCAAATTGAGCAAGCCTAGGACGACATGAAAAAACTCCCTGAATAAAGAAGGAAGAAATCTTGGGAGGACCAAGACTCAAAAAGGGACCCATCCTTCTTGGGCTTGGGTGGCCTAGATGTAAATTGAATAATTAAGTTGTAGTACTAGTTAAATGAAGTAAATAATACAATTTAAATCAATAATAAAATTTACATTTGTAATACAATTCTAAATAAATAACAAAATACATTTAAGTTAATGAGTCCTCAGCGGCAGGCGGTATGTCCTCAACATATATCCTGAAAAAGATATGTGGGTACATATCCTACAAAGAATATAAGTAAATATAGTAAGAGCTTTACAGCTTACCTAACTCACTTTCCATATACACTCAAGGCCAAACAAGCAAAATAGGGAACAGATTTATTTCACTGTGATTAAAGGAGAGTGAAAATAAGCTATTATCTGACAACCGATTCCAATGCCAGCTCATCATCTCTTCTGCAAAACAAAATATATTCTTATGCACACTGTCAGGGTCGGTAGAATGAGCGAACAGGAGACGTAGATGCAGAATAAGGGATGTTTATTTAGACAAAGATCAAAAGGAGCAATGTGTTGCGAGCGAGGTGAGGCAGGGGACAGGAGGAGCACTGTATGGACGTGGCAGTGGGAACTCGGGTACAACTGGAGCCCTGGATAGGAGACAC
>JAUZSU010201741.1:0-11591 GCA_034780255.1 Parotocinclus maculicauda
TTTAATAAACATTTAATATGTTACATAGCACGTCCTGTCTTGTAACATAAGGCATGTTCGTTTAATCAAACCGTTATTATATTAGGACCAAAACGATCGCATCCCGATGTGGTCCCATTAACCGGAATCGACTGTACTGAGGAAACAGAGACGCTCTTAAAGTAAAAAAATTTACGGGTTGGATGTGATAAACTACAAAGAAGAGCAGTTTGTAGACATTGTAGACATTATTCCTCATGTTAGGACTGTAGAAAATGTGCCTGAAAGTGTGAATAAAATACTGTAAATAAAAATGAATAAATCTTATACGACTGGCAAATACAGCAGTGAACACAGTTGTACACACTTCCCCACAAAATGAACACAAAAACAAATATACGTACATTAATATTACAATTACACTCTTGCATCGACCTTCTACCCGTACTATTTTGTTGTTTTCCTCCAAAACCACTATGGTGTTAAATGTGTGCTTTAATTATTTTACGGTCGAGTGTGTACTTATTTCCTGGCACAACGACAACGTATCAGTGGAAATCATTACTAACACTTTTTATTTATGTGAGTGTTAACTGACTTTCCGTAGTTGTGTATTTTATCTCAATAAGCTTCTATAGGACATTAGAAATGGTAAAATATACTACTCTTGTTAATAGGGGAAGTTGCCAGGATTTGGAGGAATTAAAGCCGTACTTCTGGGGTGGAGGAGGAGAAAAAGCTGACATTAAATATTTATTTATGGTGCCAACATATCACCTCTCTCAGCCACCCACAGTCTCATTTCTATTCAGCAAAAACCCAATGAAAATCCTGCCTTTGTGTTGTTTATCCTAAAGTGAATCATTTAGAGACAGAGTTAAGGGAAAATGTATTGGCACTTTTCATACGACCTTCATTTCAGTTTGAATCAGTCATTCAGACTGGGAGGTCAGGCTTCTCAAACTGAGTACTTATTTCCTTAGTATATTTTGTTTGGAGAAATCTTATATTTATTCGGGATTATTATCTGATACCGAGTTCACAATATGTGAAGGTTTTCTGCACATTCTTGATTACAAATACGGCCCTTATTTTCACTGACGATAAACCCAGTCCTACTGATTGTATCCTATGAACCTTGGTAAGGTTGTTGAACGGTCATTACCTGAGGTTACACCATGGTGTTGTTACCATAGTTCCAAAGAATATGTGCCACAGAAATCACACATACATTTTTTTCATTTGCCAAGGTTGGCAAGGCTGAAAATGAAATGGAATTCAAAGAAACTTATTCTTTTGTTTGGGCGGTGCAACAGCAGATCTGTGGCCCGTCACCATACAGACCTGTAGTCAAGTCCCAGTGGTGCCTTCTGCCCTTTCAGGCATCTCACAGACATGGTGTTGGCTTTATCTGAGGGAGAGATGGCAGGGCTGGGGAGGGGATCTTTTACTTCTGCTTGCAGTGCCTTGTGATGAGACGCTGTTCAGGGTGTAATTTTGCCTGCACCCAGAGACTACCAGAATAGGTTCTGGACATCCCCCCAAAATAAACCCCCTAACGGACTCCCCAAAGTAACAAGAGCTTTTCAATGAAAACCCAACTGCTTCTGCCAAGAAGCTACAACTCGGTTGTGGTTGGCTCTTTCATCAGGACAGTGATCCAAAACAAACAAATCCACACCAAAACAGTTGAATGACCACAGAATCAAGCTTTTGACATGGCCATCCCAGTCTCCTCAACTACCCCTAGTTGAAAACTTGTGGTCTAAACTACAGAGGAAAGTCCACAAGATTCTTCTGGGTTCCTCTGGGATCTGAAGAGATTACGTTTTGAGGAGTGTCTCCGTTTCCAAGTAGGAGAAGACTTGGTGCCATTATGTTGATAAAAGGAAACTACACAAAGTAGTAAACGAGTTTCAATGACTTTAATGTGGTTGTGTTAAAGATTTCTCTTCAGATCCAGTACTTCCCATGCTTACCAAGGATGCCAGTCTTACTGGAGCTGACTCTAGTTGATTTATTACGCCAACAATATTAGAGTTAATAGTCAGGGGTCTACAGTCTTAACTTGGATGAAACTATTTCACTCTGGTCCGCCAAGCAACATTGCCATATAGAGACCACACACACACACACCCAACCCCAGACGACAACACAAACAGTGGTCATCTTTTGGCTGATTTTGCCAATGTTTTTGGAGCAGTAAAGCTTCCACAAACAAAGTAGCCTCCACCGAGACTAAACTGGCCGGAAAACTGTTCTGACACTAATCACTTCGCACACACAGGCAATTATCTTTCTCTCCCCCTGAAAAGTCATACCCATCACAACTTCCCTGTCATCTCAAGGCAATTCACAAACCTAAGAAAGGCAAAAGAGTGCAAACTGGGGAAATCTATATATATATATATCTATTTTGCCTTGTCAGACCTCCGTTTTGATCAAGTTTGGATAGAAAGCAAGTGGTAACAATTTAAAGTAAAGGCTACACGTCAATCCTAATTTAACTTCTCCCCGTCTCTCTTGCTCTCTATTTGTTGCTCTCATCTCATCAATTTTTATATTTCTCTCTCCGTTTAGGTCTATTCACACTAACACACAGACTCACTTCCAGATCCTATCGTTCCATGATAGAACCACACTTGTTTGTTAAAACAGTAAAACAATGCACAGATTGAATAAGAATTGAAGAATAATTTAGATATGTGTGATATATCAGTTGGTAAGTGAATATTCGGTTCTTGTAGTTGACTTGTTGATTTGGAAATAAAGACCTGAGTGACTCTGACCAATGGGACAAATTATTATGGCCAGACAACTGGGTTGGAACATCGTACAAGGTTTGTTTAGTGCTACCCATCAGCACATACTGACGGTGGTACGAGAAGGGAGAAACCACAAACTGGTCTACTGGTTAAACAGTCTGTTGGCACCCGAGGCTCATCGATGCACAAGGGCAGCATATTCTATCCTTACTGGTCTAAATGACCAGATATTGTTAAATGTAATGGTTATGGTAGGAATGTTTCATAACATAGTACATGGATCATGCTGATTATGGGCCTACCTTGTCATAGACTGGTTTGTGTGGGAAGTGCTGACTCCTATTGACCATAAGAAGCAACTACAATGGGAACACAAGGGTCAGAGCTGGATTTTGGAGCAATGGTGATCTGGTCCAGTGAGTCCATCAAGTGAACTATTGGCTATGTGTGTGTAGTTTAGATGGGAAAGTAATTGCACCAGGATATAATGTGGAAAGATGTCAAATTGGTGGAAAGGGCGTGATGCTCTGGGTAATGTCCTCCTCAGGAACTTGGGTCCGGGCGTTCATGGATGTAACATTGCTATGGACAAGATGGAATGATTATGTTTTATGGGCAATTCTTGTATGCTGCCTTTGTGAATGTTACATGGTAACATAAAACTAAAGGTTAAGTGATTAACATTAAAGATAGAAGGACCAATCTATCTCATGTTCAGAGTCCCTACATACCAGCACAGCGTCAAACCTAGAGCATTGGAAAGGTAATAATTGAATGCTGTGCAGAACTTGGCATACCTGAATGATTTGCTTTCATCAAGGGAATCGGAAACGACATTAGATCAACACATCTGTAGACTGCTCTAAACTACATAAATGCCAGTGGTTAGCTGGCATTCCATGAACATTAATGTAGAAAGTGCCCATGTCCTTACAAATCAGGATTGACAGACTGCTGCAGTGTGTAATGGGGTTTATTATAAGGTTAGTACACACAGTGATTGTGTTTAATGTTTCTGCCTTTCCACCAGCAATCTGTGGGATCGCTTTTCTCTGTCGTTAGACACGACCTGACAGAGACGAACATGGCAAAGCAAATGGCCAATCAAGTGATGGAAAGTTCAACAATTAACTGTGTCTTAATTGTAGAAGGAATAGCAATGGTAATTCGATCATTCATTCTTTCATTTATTCATTTTTATACCCTTCTAAGCCAATTCACTGTTGGGGCAATCGGCAGTGCAGGGTACAAGACAGGAGCCAACCCTTGATACCAGTCCATCGCATGTAAGCAGTAAAAACCCTTGTGCGAAACCCTAGCAATGCTTCTACATCTGTAATTGTCTCGTACCACCACCAAACTCTGAAAGGTCATGGCTAGAATTTTCACCAAACAAAATCTGGTCAGTGGTGGTCCTGTGGTGATCACTATCCATAATGATGGCATACTTACATAGACCTACAGTGATTCTGGGGACTGGATTCAATAATGCATATATGCATATTTTCTATGTTATTTTATTATATAAAATAGTTCATTTAGTTACACCATTGTATCATATTATTTATTTTATAGTACTCTTTATAATATTACATGAACTCTAATTTCTAATTTCTTGGTCCACATATGAAATTGTATTTTAATCATTGTATTTTCTTTAAATATGTTTATATTTTGCTTATGTAAACTATTACTGTGTACTTATTTATTTGATAAATTTGTTGAATTCTTAAATATAACATATAGGCTGTTCAAGAAGGAGGTGGTTTTTTCTTGCCACTGACTCCCTAAGCTTGCTCAATTTGAGCTTTGGGAACAGATATTAAAAAATTGTAAAGCTGCTTTGAGACTTTATTGTAAATTTGTGACTTTGAAATTGACTCAGCATGGTGTAAATGTGACACTAAATCACTCTTTGAACTTTGAGAATTAGGGTTTCAGTGTCATGCTCACCCCAACCAGTCACTCACAGCTGACTCCTGAGGTGTGTGTATGCACCTCCTCTTACAGTTCAGAGAACATCAAAGCCAGTCTGCAGAGAAAAGTCAAGTCTGCTAATGATCAGATTAATCCCACCATCCTTAGGGCTCAGGGTATGATTTTTTCTGTTGACTGCTTTCCTAAAAAAGCACTGAAAATCATTTCCCATTTCAAACGAGTTTTGTAATGTTTTGTAATATGTTTTTGGTTTTCCATATGGGCTGATCTCACCGTGTTAAGGATTATAAAGGAAATATAACTGATTGTGCATTTGATGGTTTTCTAATAGGATTCTCATTTTTTTTTAAAGTTGGTGAACTTTAATGTGGTTTCTCAGTAATTCATTAGGATTATATTTGCACCTCAGATGGTTGGCAATTTAACAAGAAAACACGAATATACACATGGTCTACGTGGCTATCCAGTTTAAAACAAATATTTCATCAAGATACCACAAATCAGTTAATTACAACCGAATATATATTCGATCTGTAGCTGCATCATGAATAAATTGCCTCTCGCATGCCATTAAAACTCTCATGAAGAAGAAAAGTTGGATAGAAAACATTTGGCCAGTTATCATTTGAAAGTAACTTAATATTCCAATGTTTTTTCAGCATTCTGTAGACCAGAATGTCAGTGGACGTCTGTTATTGGGCCAGACTTAATATGGCCCATGCAAGACGTTGTTTTTGGTTCACATAATTTGGTCCTGGTCTGCTTTGATCTGGCTCCAACCCATGAGTCTGCCATCTTGTGTACAACCACAGTAGATGTTTTTTTCCCTGTCTTCTCAAAATACATTAAAAAGTTCCATTTTGGCCATTATCTAGACGCCCATTAACTTCTGGCGATGCAGTGGATTTCTGCAGCAATATTAGAGGGGGACTCAAGTTACAGCTGGAACGAATGTCTCCGCCTGAACACATCAGGGTGGGTTCATGGTTTTGCTCCACGAGCCTCCCTAGCTGCACATGCAACACTCCACCACTGGCAGCATGGCCTGCTGCAGCTTGTCAGATATTGGACCGTTGTCTATGGAAGACGTATATAAACTTTACATATACAGCGTTTAGCCGGCCATTTAGCCGTTTAACCATTATTCAGACCAACTTACAGTTTAGCTGTGGTTTGAAGGTCTTGTTTAGGGGCTTCAAACAGACAACATTCTGATTAGTAGGCCAAAACATCAACCACTGAGAAGTGTTAACTCTTACCACAGCCATCATGGAAAATGAACACAAACTCTTTTAACAAACATGTACATGCACATAAGCATGAGATTCCACACATAAAAGATGAAAAGAAAGTTCATACAGTCACATGTTACAGTCAAAACAAATGCATACAAAACAAGCTAGTTAAAGATGACAGACCAAAACCTTTTGGACACATGTAGACACATATAACAGTCATGTAAAACTGTGTTTACCACAAATGCAAACAGGCTTTTATGTACAAAACAGATCCACAAATCTTACAGGGTGGCCATCAAAACATGAAAGTGCTTGTATTTGGGCACATACATAAACTACACTCAAATATATTGGTTCTGTTGTGTGTACCCATCCTTCTGGTGTACTTGACATGTTAAGATATGTGCATGTAAAGGTCACCCCATTCGCTGATGTCATGGGGCAACATCTCCAACAGGAGGAACAAAGGCTGTCTGGATGGCTGGACTCGTTACAAAAGCTTTATTATCAGTTTTAACAGAGCTAAATCGTACTGTATGAGCACACACACACACACACACACACACACACACAGTGAAAAGCTTTGGGTGCCATGCCTGGTTCATTTTAGGGTTACAGTTAACATAATTCAGTAGAACAGATCTGTGGACCTCATGTAAGACCATAATGACTTAAATAAACTCAGATGGTTAAAGGAAAACAATTAGATTAAAGGCAACTCAAGTGAGTTATTGTTTTCCATAAACCACATAAATGTGCTTCTAGGGTATTTTGATCAAGGGCTTTAGAAACGAGTCTCTATGATGTCGAGTCCCCATACCCTCACCATATCCCTACACAAACATACAAAAACCAAAACCTATTTTCTTCATATGTTTATGACAAACATCTTGCTTAACCAGCCATCAAAACCGACTGTTGTCTTTATTTTCCCAGGTGGAACCAAAAACAGGCACTAATGATTGCCCTGGGCTTCATGTAATTTTATAGAGAGTGTAGTGGTTGACTGAAAAGCTAACATTAGCTTTTCAAAAGAAAATAGTGAGGTACAGGTCTGTTATGATTCCTATGTCCTAATTAGCAGCCACTATATTGTTTTCAGTATATAAATAAAATGGTTAAGTTAAAGACTTTGTAAAAAAAATATAAAGCCCCATCTTTATATTATAAGGCTTATGATATCTAGTTTAAGTCCCACATTTGTCAGCAAGTTGCCCTTTAGTGTAACAGGTGCAAAAACAGGATGTGTTGTTTTAGTTCAAATTCATCATTTAGATTATTTTTGACATCGCACATGATTAGTAATTTGATTACCATTATATTCATTCATTCATTATCTTTTGCTTATCCAATGGATCAATATGGACTGCGGTAGCCTAGTGGTTAAGGTACTGGATTCTGGACCCAATGGTCCATGGTTCAAATACCACATCTGCCAAGCTGCCACAGTTGGGCCCCTAAGCAAGGCCCTTAACCTATGACCTTCTTGCTGTAAGGCCAGGGTGGAGCGGCCTGGGTCTTTTCCGTGTGGCGTCTGCATGTACTTCCCGTGTCTGTGTGGGTTTACTCCGGGTACTCCGATTTACTCCCACAGTTCAAAGACATGAGTATTAGGTTAATTGGTGTTTCTAAAGTGACGCTTAGTGTGTGACTGTGTGTGAGACTGTGTGTGTGCGCCTTCTGATGGATTGTCGCCCCGTCTAGATAATGGATGGATGGATATAAAATGAATTTTTTCTTAGCTAGCTGTACCACTTTTACTGTAAACAGTCACACTGTGTGGAGAGCAGAGTTCAAAAGCCTTTCCATCAGTTATTAGCAAATATTATGATATTAATGAGTGATTCACTGAAAATTTAAAAGCTTCGGATTACAAGATTTCCTAAGGAGGCTACCTGCAAACTGATTAAGAAAGTTACAGTGCAACCGCTGCTGATAGTACAGTAGTAATGATAATAATAACAATGATATATAAGATGATGGTGATGATGTACCTGCCAGGGCCAGGTCTGCAGTTCCACATCCATATGTTAGAGGACCCACATACATTAAAACAAATGTACAGGCCTAAATTCTCTCTGACCATCTTTCTTCACCTTTACAGACTCATAGATTACATGAACTGGGAACGACTTACGGGGTCTCTTATGAAACCCCAATGTGTCAAACACACAAGCATGACAAATGGGGGTAATCAGAGGTTTGATGTTGTGGTGTACCACCAGCTTTTACTGAGGAAACAGAGTACGAACAGTGTAACTGTAGGATTAAATATCCAACAATGCAGCTTAAGGGTCAATTTTGTGCCCTAATGGTACGCACCATTCACATCCCTGGGTAAGCAAAGATGCACAAGGCCTAGTTTTAAGAGGAGCAGCTCAGTTACAAAAGTTTTCCTAAGAGTAGATATTTAAGTGTCAGTAAGTCAGGGGTGCATTCCATGACTACCACCAATAGGGGCATATATGCTGCTGTGCTGGATTCTTCTATTGAAGACATCAAAACACATATTTAAAACCAGCTTCACACTACTGTGTCTGATCAGAGACAGTGTCAGAGGACAAGAATGAAGCTTACCTTGTCTTGTTTGTTAAAAAAATTAATATCTAAATTGGGAATTGTTTAAGTACCCCATACGTATATTGTGAGGGAAAGAAATAAGTTGTGTCTGGAGAAATAAAGGAAAATCACACATTTGAGTTTAGGAAAACATCTCAACCTGACTTTGTTATAATTCTATTATTGCTAATAGATTTTTTTAATGCTAAAAGCCACTTGGAACCATCTGGTGGTTCTTGAGAAGACACATACGTTATCAACCCATGAACTTAGGTTCAAACCAAAAAATATATAAAATCTACGGCCATCAGTAAACATTCAATATATATATATATATATATAGTCGATTCCGGTTAATAGGACCACCGGTTAATGGGACCAGCGGCTTATTCGGACCAAATCCTTAAGTACCTAAACAAATCCTATTATATACGTGTAATGTTGTTCGCTTATTTGGTCCAAAATTCCGCTTAATCTGACCAAAGAACGTGTACAGTATGTAATAGCTATGAAGAAACTCTTCGTCTCTGGCATCACTACCCGAAAACTCCAGAGTTTCTCCCCAGCCCTTTACTGCCACCTACAGGTCTTTGCCTAACATTTCCATTTACTACAAAAAAAAGCCACAAGTCACCACTCACACAGCAAAAGCGCATCAGATCAGATATAGCTGAGTACCTATAAATTGTGTTGTAGATCATTTCGAAAAACTTGTTTGCAACGTTTGTAAACGTTGTCTGTATGTTCGCTATACATGTAAATCGCACAATAATGGTAAAAATTAATAAACATTCAATATATTACATAGCAGGTCCCGTCTTGTAACATAGGGCATAACATAGGGACCAGCCGGTTATTAGGACCAAAACGATCGCGTCCCGATGTGGTCCGATTAACCGGAATCGACTGTATCTGTAAATCTGACAAGTGTGTAATGATTCACTCTGCTCACAATTTGATTCACATTTTACATTTGACAAAAGGCATTTCTTTATTTTTTGTAGTGTAAACAATGGGCATTTTCTTGTATAGGTTTAACATTAAACCTGTAATCCTTTGCAAATAAAATTAATGATTTAAAACATTAGGTTTAAAATTGTAAACAGAATGCCCTAATCTTTCAGGGCAGTAGCTCTGCGCACTATTTATTATATTTAGTATTTATTTTTATTCAGCCACTGCAGTACTAATCAAAATCCTTTGTGTGTTTGACTGACTTATTCTGTCTGTGTGACTCTTATTCTGTGTTTGTGTAGATTTGTACTGTTCTGGAGTAGCAATCCTAATTTCTTTGTACAATTAAGGCATTATCTTAACAAAGTTTACTGCAGCTTCACCATATAATAAATAACCAGGGGAACATTCTTTTTTTAATTTCTGAAGTATAGTTATATAGTTGTGTGTGTGTGTATATAGTCTTATGTAATAATTTAAACACATTTCCCTGGGTTTCATTTAGAACGCTACGAGGGTCGTTCAATAAGTAATGCCCCACATTTTTTTAGGAAGGCATTAATATATATAGAAAAACGTCCTTTTAGGTGCTTTAAATTTGTTGCTCGCCTGTGAAGTTTCGAACAATTCCGGCAGATCACAGAGCCTTAGCAAAGTGTCAAAATGGTGTCTACATACGACTCTCGTTACAAGCAAGGAAATGCAGAAACAGAGCTCTATGATTAGCCACTGCTCTAGACATTCCCTGCAGGGAATACATGCTCTCCCACAACGTTGGTGTAGGACCATAGAACGTGATGGAGACTATGTAAAAAAAAAAATAGGACATAAATAATAAATAGTACAAAAAATGTTGAGTTATATTGTCACCAAATCTGACTCTTAAGAATCAATATGTTCTGAAAAGTGGGGCATTACTTATTGAACAACTCTCGTACATGTATCTGTGAGTATGACTGTTACATATTTTACATTAGATGAAAAAATATTCATTATATTTATAAAACACTTAGACAGAGATTTATTGTCCCACCTGATGATGGAAAACGTCCCTTTTTTATTTCGGTGCATCGTGTCAGGATGCAAGTAAATCTGACACACACACACACACACACACACACACACACACACACACACACACTGGAGGTAAATCTAAGACAAAACGGATGCAAGTATGTAATAATCAGATATTCTTTAAGGCTCTGTTCTCACTGCTTACCTGAATGATAAATACTATAATTAATTTCTATTTGTTGCCAGTTGTCTGAACCTGGTAGATCAACCTGATGTTTGTGTTTGTTTTAAGGTCTGAGCTGATCCAGTTGGTGGCTGTAACTCAGAGAAAAGCAGAAAGTTCATACAGAGAACTGATTGAACAACAGATTCAAATCTACCAGCGCAGGTACAGAAATCATATGCACACACATACCTGCAGTATTTAAACCACACCTCTATATCACTGCTCCATTATATAAATCACACCTGTATTTGTATACACTAATTGATCTCTTTATTGAGTACACCTCTACACCCAATGTTCCATTTACCATATAGAAGCATTTTGTAGTTCTACAAATACAGACTGTAGTCCATCTGTTTCTGTACATCCTTTGTTGGTCCCTGTTACTCTAATGGTCAGGACCCTGACATGTCCAGCACTGTTCAGGGTCTCTTTGGGTGGTGAATTATTCTTAGCACTGCACTGATGTTGTGGTAGTGTGTTAGTGTGTTTTGTGCTTATATAAGTGGATCAGACACAGCAGTGCTGCTGGAGATTACAACATCTCAGTGCTACGGTCTCTGATTTTACACCTACAAGATGGAGCAATGAGGTAGATGTATCTAATATATACTGCTCAAAAAAATAAAGGGAACACTTGAAGTTACCTTGTGTTGTTTAAGTATATATTGCACACTGAACACTGTGCTGTCTTATCCACTCGTACCAGCAGAACACACACTAACACACCACCAGCCCATCAGTGTTACTGCAGTGCTGTGACAAATGGTACCAGTTTCTGTGCTGGTTCTGTGGGGGCCCTGACCACAGCTGCTGTATATAATTCACATCTGTACCATACTACTGCTAAAAAGTTTGGGATAACTGATTTTCATTGTTTTTATAGAAGCACACGTGAGATTGGAAAATATAGCAATT
>JAUZSU010201752.1:0-11591 GCA_034780255.1 Parotocinclus maculicauda
TGACTTCGAGGCTCGAGATTGTGACATAATTTCGATCGATTTCGATTAAATATCGAAATCGTGACACCCCTAATAGTCATACAGTCGTTTTATGGTACTGTAATGTAAATGTAAAGGATAATTATTTAACTTTGTGCAAGCGATATGTAAATGTAAAAGTTTCAGGCTACCGCTAAAAACATGAGAGAGTGAGATGACTGATGTTTTTATGTGATGGAAGACAAAAATGTAAACGTGAACCAGTTTATATGGTTATAGGTGAGAGAGAACATACAAGTAGTGGAAAAAAGGGGCAGAACAAGCAGAAACACTTTACAACTTGCTATAAATAAGCAGTGAAAAGTTATACACGTATGAACTTGCACAAAAAAGTCTCTAAACACATCAACTGAATAAAAACAGGATTTATGGAAATTGCTAAATTGTCCAAATCAGGTAACATATTACAGTGTGAGAAAATGACAAATTGATCAGTTAATAAAAAGTATATTTGCCTGACTTTAGAGGTTTAACAAAACCAACTCTTTTTAGCTCTTAAACTCCCACTTCTATTTGCTGTTGAGGTGACCATATTGACTGTTTTTTTTACAGCCACAACATATAAAGTTGAAGGACATATTTTTGTTTCCTATTCCATTTTCTATAAGCCCTCGGGCGTTAAAGTGAACAAAGATTGATTAGATGGTCGTTAAAGTGCTTACCTGTACCTCGTACCTTTACCTCGTAATGGCTAACGTAGCTAGAATAAATACAGTGAGTAATGAAGTCAGACAGTGCTGTAATAAAAAAATATTTTGTAAAACAGATATGTTTGTCATGCTATGCCAGGACTGGGTTCGGCCCTGTTTGTGCATGTGCCCTGCAATAGACCGGTGCTGTCTGGGTTGGGGCTGGTTGTCATGCTCTGTGTAGAAAGTAATTGCTGCTGTCATGCCCCCTGTGGTGCTGGTTAGCACTAGCACCCGGTGACCCAGAATTGGATTAAACGGGTTTAAAAATAAATGATTTATTGATATAATTCGTGGACACCTGAAACATGGTATTGATATCCACCGTCAGTGGTGGCTGTTGCTAAAAATTTGAGGTACTTTCAAACCAACTGTAAAAAAGGCTTAATCAGAGCAATACACTGTAATGCTGTAATTCAAATTTCTCAGTGATTGTATGGTTAAAGTCTCGTACAATCGTCATTATGTCACTGCATGACGTAATGTTTTGGTTTCAATATTTTGAAACAGTAAACAGGGAAAGCAAAAAAGGCTTTATTGTACTCACAGCTAGCCATTTTCATTTGTCATATCAAGAGCACGTAAAAACTCCGGGTGTTAGCTCATCTGCTGCTGAATTAGAAAATTAGGTCAGTCCCATCCAAGTTTTTCATAAAGTGAACGCCTTGTGAAAGAGGTTTTTATTAGGAATAAAACTGTATTTCTCCAGCCTGAAAAGTTATGTTATGATGTTTTTGCAAGATTTCAGTTTTTGCTGACCCATTTGTGCTACAGTGGTACCTCGATTCTCGACTGTATCAGAACTTGTCAAATTGAGCTGCTGTATTCTTAATGCAAATAAGTCTTTACTTTATGATACAATATAGACTGCTCTAAGAAACACTTGTTAAACTCCTCTGTATTTTATGGTAATATTATTTGTGGGAAATATTTGCTTGGTATTTGCTTTGTCACTTTTAGTATTCAACAAGCCTTCTGGAACACATTAATGATGAGAATAGAGGTACCACTGAATATGTTAGTAGTAGTAGTCCACCACAAGTTTAAACCTTTTCACATTAACAGAATTTAACTGTTTAATACACGGTAGTAAGCTATCTTTCCCAGTGCCACTACTCAGACAATGACTCAGATATCAGTTGGTTATAAAATATGACAGGTGGGTTAGCTTCACTAACTTTCATTTTTCTGGTCTTTGACTAAGGAGCTATTAAAATGATTTAACTAGTGGTGTATGTCATCAAGTACATACATACATACATACATACATCTTCTTTTCCGCTAGTTCCAATTCAGGGTCGCGGTGTGTCATCAAGTAATCATATGCTATATATAAATTATCTCTACTTATTTCAGTCCACTGTTTTATAGCTTGTAAATTACAAGATTTTATGTTAGCAGCCTGATCTTTCGTTGAGCTTGGGTGAGGCTCTGGCCTAAAATCACCAAGGTGATGGTCTCTGTTGTCACCCACTTTTCATTCTCTCCTTACCCTTCCCCCATTTTTCCAGGAAGAGTACCATGATTACTAAACACATTGGGGTGGTGGTAGTGGACTTGGTAGAGCAGTAATTGTCTGTGTAATGATAATAGGTTGAGCTTTGAGAGCTGAATGAAGAGGCTGTAATCACAGGCTGTCGTGTGGGCGACGCTTTTGACTCCCTTGATTTTAATGGATTAAAGGCAGCCCTGTACTTATTAATTCAGTTTGAATATGAAACTTGGACTATGCCAAGACCCAAAGAACAGAGAACGAAGGCTCAGTTGACTGCAGTGACTGCATGGTGGTTTGGATTCCTGAGAGAATTTAGATTTTCTATGATCTTTGTCTAATAACCTTAGTTCTATCTCTAAACTTAGTCCACATCTTTCCTAGTCCACTAGTTTTGTATAAAATTCCAACTCTGTTCTCTCAGCTCACAGTCTGTCACTCTGAACACCTGATTCTCAAGGCCTGAATGGTCCAGTACTGATAGTGGTCACCTACCCTTTACACAGACAGATTAACGTCAAGGTTGCTGTAGACTCTTCTTTTTCCCAGACTGCTGAATAATTCAAGGTGTCTGGGCCTGAGTCTGGCCCTGGGCCATAAGTAGGCGTCCACAGACGTTTGTTTATATTGATGTGCATGAGTTTGTGCAGGCTTTACAAGGGTGCATGTGGAAGGGCAGGGGTTAATAACGGGTTTTCTCCCCTCTGTGTCAGCAGCTGCATCCTCCACATATGAAAGAATCCTCTTCTGTTGATTAGATTTTTTCAAAAGGGATCAATTTTTAATCAGCAGAGCATCTAACTATGTTCAATAATCACATCGTTGGCAAGACAGTTGTTGGACATGAGTCTTTATTTACAGGACTGTTTGTCATTTTACTGTATGCAGATTTACTCTAGAATTCTTAAGCTTTATTGCACACTAATTTAAACCACAGAACTGGGACTGAAAGAGGTGATTGTTAAATGCTTTTCCTGAGGTAATGTCTTCAGGTAATACACCTCATGAGCTATATAAAGTGTTTGTTCTTATATTTTGTGTAGGTACCAGATAATTAATTAGAAGATTCATTATTAATTTATGTTACTATTGCAATGTTTAACACTTTATTATTGTGATATATCGAGTATTTTGTGTAATTATGTGATTTAAAATAGGTGATTGACATCTTGATTTGCTACAAAAGTAGTATTCACGAAAGTCTTTGATGAGCAAAGTTGGGCAGCGATTTTCAACAGAATTTGCATATTTTCCATCTACATTGCATAATATTGTTTATAATATGGATGTTGATTAACAAATGAAATTAAGTTGACCAAGCGAATGAAATATGAAATATCTCAGTTTCATACTGTCTACAATGAAATAAGAGTCAAACAAATGTAACAAACAAATGTTGTGTTGTATACCTACATTTACGTCATTTAGCAGATGCCCTTATCCAAAGCAACTTACAATTAATACAGTCTTACAATCCAAGCAATTGTGGGTTAAGGGCCTGGACTCCCTGGTCCATAGTCCAGTACCTTAACCACTAGGCCACCACAGTCCCACAGTGCATACCTATGAAACAAGCACCTTAAACTAAAATATAATTTTTGGACCTCTGAGATGCTGCATTATTAATATAATAATAGCTGTATAATAATTTGGTCCCATCACTTCCTCTCTACTGCTATAGACTATTATGGATAACCATGTGAACACATAAATCGTGTTTCGATGTTTTTTAAACATACATTATTATGGAGCTGTCATCATTCTTTACTTACCTTAAATTAAGTTTTAGACTATAAGAGATATTGAAAGGGTAGCACAGCATGGTGTGTTGCTGCACAATTTTGTGAGCCAGAGATAAATACTCACTCCAGTTACTGTCTGCATGGAACATGACATTTTCTCTCCATGCCTGCATGTGTTTTTTTCCCCGTAGGGTCGACATTATTTTCTTCACTTCCAAAAACACTGCAGTTGGATGACTGCTTGCTCTTAATTGCACTTATGTGTGAGTGAATATGAGCAGTCCTGTACAGCACTATGACACAGTTACAAAAAAATGTATAGATAAAGGTTTTACAAAGTAGAAACTTGTCCATATATGCAAGAATGTATTAACAGGTTGTCTCATCACTCTGTTATCAGATATTTTGTCTGCCTGCCTGATAACTACTGCCTACAGAAGTGTCTAAAGTAATGATTTATGTGAAAGAATACTATTTTTAATTTAAAGAAGAAAAGCAACGTTATGCTATGTTGTTAAATAATCAGTAATTACTATTTTTTGTTCCTGTACTCATACCTCTTTTTTGAGTTCTTATTAAGAAACCATTGGAATACTGGCAGTAGTTAGACCTGCACTAGTAAACATTTCTGTGTGCACGACATGGCCTCCTTCCTCCTAATTTATTAAGCTTTGTCCCCATGTTAAAGTGCCCTACTTTTAACAAAGTACTGCAATATATCAGATCACTCCCACATGCATAGAGAAATGGTATGTATGTACACTACACCTACATCCATATTTCAAAGTGGTGTGGAACCCTCTTTGGGTAATTAACCAAGGTGTCAGTGACAGGAAAACTACTTTTTCAAGTAATTTTGTATAGAAAAAGCTGCCAACACAAGGCTGAGTTGACTTCATCTAACCAGATATAAATTCTCGCAGTAAACTTGTTAGTTTCTCAAATGTTCTCCCTTATTATGATTTTTGAAATACAACTCAAAAACTCTCAATGTGATTAGACTGCATACTGTAACTACACTGTACATATTAAGGAATCACAGGTTTTTGCTTTGGCCTAGCAGCTGCCTGTGTATGCTTTCTCAAGCACTTTTGCTTTCCCATAAGATAATTGGCCATGGTAATAAGTAAATTTTCTGTATATCCAAAACCAAAATTTTTTCAGCACTATACTGAAACAATAATGGTTACTGTAACCACCAAATGCAATGTAAATGCCATTTAATAAAAGGACATTCAGCTTAATATCATACTTACCCTTCAGTATAGTTTCAAGAAAATAAAATCATCAAGTGCAGACAATAATTTTACCACCTGCAACCTCTGTATTTTTTATTTGTTTAGACATATGCTGCCCAGGGGGGTCATTGGCAAACTTTTGGCAATTGGTATTGTAGACTGGAAGAATGAGCCTAAGAAAGGAGTTGATCTTGGGTACAATTTTCATGGTTTATCTGCTTTGGGCGTATAGCCTTCAGCTGGGGGAGAACCTCAGGCACACTCGCATTGCAGGGCCATAGCAACTCCTGTTCTGATTGACTCCCGGTTCTTCACCATTGCATCATGCAATAAAGTTAAGAAAGGCAGAAAAATGTGGTTGATTATAGTTAATATGTGGGCAAATTACATTGCAACAGCATATGAGTCACAGAAAAGCACAAGACAGAATATTTTATGCTCTTATTGGCTTGGTATAAGGTAGTAAAGAGATGCAAATGCACAGCAATTTACATGTAAAGGAAAAAGACTGTGAAGAGTGGTTATGTAAATTATCCATAGTGTGCATTTGTCAATACAGTGTGTATATATAAAGAGTGTCTATAAAGTAAGTCCCACTTTAACATTGTTAATAGTGTACAATTGTTGTTGATTGTTGCATCACCCACAGGCTTACATTGAATTGATGTAATGTTTATAAAACATGGGCTTCTTGTGCTTCAAATAAATCTGAAACGGCCTCTCATGTATGTTGGTTGGTGGGTAAAATAATCCTGCTAGTGACAGATTTCTAATGCTGTTTCCATAAATATTAAATTTGTTGATTGCTACATTAGTATCATGTTTAAGCAGTACTAAAATGTTTTACCTTAAAAGAATAAAACCGTGATTAAATTCACTCCTTTTAGAATGAAGCAAATGTTGTTCTTTATTTAATGAATCAAAAGGACTATTTTGGCCGACTGGACTAAGAACCAGATTGTTCAAGGGTAAAATCCCACCTCTGTAAACCACTTCTGGGTCCTTGTGCAAGGCCATTAACCTGCAATTGCTTGGATTGTAGGATTGCATCAGTTATAAGTCTCTCTGGTTAAGGGTTCTGTTAAATGACATAAATGTAAATGTAGAAGAGGATGGAATAAGTAAAAGTAATAAAATGACAGTTTGAAGTAATCATCATATTGTCAAGTTATTTCCTATTTGATTTATTGGCATATACACAGTCCTGCTGTGCGCATTTCATACAGTGGTACCATTAGCATCCAAAGGGATGTAGTATATGTTCCCTTATTTATCACAACCTTTTTAGCTCTGTATCAATAGCAGTGGAGTCTGGCAGAGCATATCTAGAGAGGAAGTGCTATGATCTAGCTTGGCATCATGCCTCCGACAACATCTTATTTACTGTCCAGATGGATGACTCATTTTATGCACCTTATCGTAAAGCATTTGGATTTATGGTAGATAATGGGACAGGGGGGAATACCCCAGGAGAGGCACTAATTTAAGCCCACTACTTCTCCTCCTTTCAAATGCAGCCCCAACTCTGGCAAGGAATCTCAATCTGAGAATATGGCAGATAAGAAAAAGTCAGCTTTTTTCTTTGCTTGATAAAACTGTTTAATAAATTAAAGATGTACAGTAAAGCAAATCATTCTGTTTTACCTCTACTTGTTTTGGTCTGGATTCTGAGGGACCCTCTGGAGTATAACCTAAAATTCACAAGATTCAGGCACTGAGGAACTGGGCAATACTCAAAAATGATTTACAAATGGGTAATGTTGATGCTAAATAACATGTCAATGTCAGTTACTATTCTGTATGATAGATCAAATATGTTAAGCTCAGACTGTGGAGGTGTTACGCCAATGCTGATTTCATGCTAAATGTGTTGTTAACACATCTACGTTATCTGGTATGTACCAGATGGTATTTTTTTTTGTTTGCCTAGAAATCAAACATCTGAAATTTCTGATAAATTATGTACAGTAACTCACAAAAGTGAGTACACCCCCAACATTTCTGTAACTATTCAATCTTTTCATGAGACAACACTGAAGATATGCCACTTTGATACAATGTAAAGTAGTCAGTCTACAGCTTGTATGACATTTGTTGTGCCTTCAAAATAACTCAACACACATTCATTAATGTCTAAACCACTGGCTTCAAAAGTGAGTACACCCCTAAGTGAAAATGACAAATTGTGCCCAAAGTGTCAATATTTTGTGTCACGACCATTATTTTCCAGCACTGCCATAACTTTCTGCTAGCAGCACTCCTACGTCAATTTTTAAAAGCCACATCTGGGTATGACCCTAAGTGCTGCACTCAACTTCTTTGGTCAACCATGATAAGGCCTGTTCTGAGTGAAACCTGTCCTGTTAAATCTCTGTATGGTCCACCGTGCTGCAGCTCACTTTCAGGGTGTTGGCTTCAGGGTGATCTTCTTATAGCCTAGATAATCTTTATATCAAGCAACATTTTTTGTCACCTCCTCAGGGAGTTCTTTTGCCAGGAGGTGCCATGTTGAACTTCCAGTGTTCAGTATGGGAAAATGTGAGGGCGATAACACCAAATTTAAAACACCTGCTCCCCTTACACCTGAGACCTTATAACGCTAACATTAGATGATACCGAGGATGGGAACCCTTGGGGGTGTACTCACTTTTGTTGCCAGTGGTTTACACATTAATGGATGTGTGTTGAGTTATTTTGAGGGCACAGACACATTAACAGTGTTATACAAGCTGTAGACTGACTGCTTTACATTGTACCAAAGTTTCATATCTTCAGTGCTGTCCCGTGAAAAGATATACTACAATATTTATTTAAAATGTGAGGGGTGTACTCACTGTTTGTTGCCACTAAGGATGCACCTTTCCTGCTTTTTGTCATACCATGTACAAGTACAAGCACCGGCATTTGGGAACTGATACTAATATAGTAACATTACAGTCATTTTCAAAGCATGTGTTATTTTCATAAGATATTCCTCACTTTCTGAACATACCAAAATGACATTTATATCATGTGATTGCACTGTTTAACACACACTAATGCTAAAATATTTCCAAACTGCTGACATTGCCTCTTCACCTACCTGCTCTGTGTACATTGGTTTATATAGCAGAGTAATTCTATGAGTACAAGTACGAGTTTGAGCACAGTATTTGACCTGACAACTGATACTGGTATCAATATTGGCGCATCCCTAAAATACTATTTTGCTAGACTGATTTTCAGCACAGATTTCAAAATACCTACATGCAGAGTGGCTTTTTACTTTAGGATTATAGTCTTCAAGAAATTTTTTTGTGGGAAGACCTTAACCACCGCAGTCATCTGTTTTTGGTATTAAGGAGATCCTTACTGATGTTGTTATTAACATCTACTAAAGTGTTATATTAGTGTTGGAATTAAAATGTGTCGTGAGTCATTTTATTCATGTTTGGTAGCACTGTTATTGTTAAATTTTTTAGGTAATCTTTAAGTTGTTAGTTTTCAGTAGGTTAATTGTGCTGAAAGCTGAATATATTTTAAATGCATATTTTCATAGCAAACTACATATTCATGCACATGCATTGATTTTATTTTTAAAATCTACAAATCTAGATAAAAAATTGATTTCAAAGATTTTTTCTTAGTATTGTATGTATGAGGTGCCAGAATGCTGGTGTGTGGCACTAAATTCAGCTTTGGTAAAATTGATAGTTTCGATATTAGAATGCTCACATGAATTGCTTAGTAAACAAAATATCTTAGAATATTAAGAAAGTGCATCAACTAATCATGCAAGTATGGTATTTGTCGCATAGTGTGATATACTATAAAAGTCTGAGTGTACATAATGTAGAAACATATTTAATGTAAATTGCATTTTTGCTACTTGCACTTGTTATCTAGGTGACAAGTTACTTAGCATAGTACTTCAAATTGGAGCAATCAAAATAAAATTCCACATGGGTGATGTATAATATGAATGCATTTGAATATTAATTTAGAAGGGCACAACAGTTGTGTAGTAGTTAGCTTTGTCACCTCAGAGCTATCCCCAATGTCTGTGTTGAGTTTGTATGTTCTCCGAAAGACATGCATAGGTTAGATGGCATCTCTAAATTGTCCCGGTGGGAGTGAGTGTGTATATGTGTCTGTGTATGTGCTCTGTGATGGATTGGCGTCCTCCCCGACGTTTGTTCCTTCCTTGCACAGGCTCCCTGTGATCCTGAACCCTGGCAGTATTAAAAAGCTAAAACTAGTTTATCTGTATGTTTGTCAACTTATGTGAATATGATTTAAAAATCTGTGTGATACTTTGAAAGGATAAAAAAATAAATGGGTTTGGAATTAATCTCAGGTGTAAATGATAAGTAATCAGGTGGTGTAGATCTGGATATTGATCTCTGATTGGAGAGTTGCAATATTGAAGCTCACGTGATGCCTACTGTGATTGGGAGTTGGAGTCCGGAGCATCCTGTTTTACCCGTGCTGTCAGGGCCACTGGGTCGTTTCAGTATTTGCTTTTTCTAGCTCTTACAACTGAACCACAGGAGCCAAGGTCACTACATGGTGTATAATCGTGAAATAATGGACTAATCATTTTGACTAATTCTAGTATTTATAAAAGTACTTCACATTAAGCCAAAAAAGAAAAAATGTTTTAGTTAATGCCTGCACACACAAGGCCGACATAATGTAGAAAACCCGGAGAATTTAGTTTCCTGCACTTCAACCTACAGCTGATAAACTGAGCCTACTTGACTAAAAACAAAGTAGACATCACATGTAGTTGATTGGACGGTGCTGCAACAGTGAATCCTGTCTGGCGTCCATTCCAGGGCATACACCTACATCCTGTATTCTCATGAGATATGCAGATGAAGCCACCCTGGCAGGACCAGTTAGAAGCAGGGTTAGAACATGGAAAAAATAAGTAATAAATATCAGTGGAAGTTCACATTGTTTCCTGATCTGAAGCAATTAGCATCCAATTCCACTGAGACGTTTCCCCTGAAGTTTCTTCACATGCTTTACCAAACTGTAGAAGACATGAGAGGGAAGGAGGGGAGCAATATGTGCTTATTATTTGTGCTACCGAAGTCAGTTCTGTGTTTGCATGGAGTGGATGGAAAATGAAAATTTTGTCGTGTTTGTGTGTGTGTACTGTTAATCCAATAATGATCTGCTGTAACAAACTGCTCTCATATCTCTCAGCATACTTAATCAGAGCAGACTTAGCCCTGTCACTTTTTATTAACCTCTGTTGAAATGGGAGAAGGGCTTCGCTAATCTGCAATTGTTGTCTTTACACTCTAAAGCTAGCACAAAACAGAGCTGGCAGTTACAATGAAAGTAAAGGCTTAATAATGACGACTAGGACCTTGCTGCTATTTGAGCCTGTTAAATCAAATAACGTGCAGACTACATTGAAGCCGACGCTACTTGAATGAAATAAGCATGGTGGTTTGGTGAGGTGGCTGTTTCTCTAAGTCTCTTTTTAATTTCTGCTGTTTTCATCCTCAGTGCTTTTGCATTCCTTTTACCCAAAACCTTCCTCCTGCTAATTTGTGGGTTCAACAACAATTTGCCTCGTTCCCACAGGGAAGCAATGCAATTAAAACCTAATGACCTTTAAATCAAAGTTTATGCCATGCAGAGGCTTTGTGCATTGTGTCCATATCTATATGCATGAGGAATGGAGATGGACGGAGGTTTGCAGATGTTCCTACAACATGATTGTATTAGCTTTGAGTAAGTTCATATTGTCTTCAGTTGATGATACACTTTGCTTTTTGATTTAATCACAGTGCAGGAGTAGGTTACTGATTGTAAGTTTAGGTGAACATTGAACTTGTTGGTGGTCTTATCTTACAGCAAAATAATCGTTGTCAATTTTTAATGTCATTTACTTTATTACTTAATGCTGTGCTCTATAGCGGTCAGCTTTAATTTAAAGTGCTAGTACAAACTATTATCTTGATTTTAAATAAATAGCTCAATTATATAAACACATTTACAGGGAAGTATATATATATTACAATATTAGGCTATTCTTTTCTCTCTTGTCAAACAAATACATCACCAAACAGTGAATGCTTGGTGTGTCACACCTTTTAGGTGGAATTGAACTGTGTCACCATTAGGTGTCTGATGGCTATTAGGGGTGAAACGATACACAAATTTCACAATACGATACATATTGCTATTTTTGCTCCATGATACGATACATTTTCGATACAATATGGAGAATGAAAATGATTTTAATTTCTCTTTGATGTACAGGTCACAGAGGCCAATATAAACTCCATTTTTGGAAAGGATGACTGGTACCAAAGGTTTTCATAGAAAAAAATATACAAAAGAACCATACAAGTCTTAGTATGATAACCTGAGTACATATGGAAACTGAACT
>JAUZSU010201763.1:0-11591 GCA_034780255.1 Parotocinclus maculicauda
TAGTTTTCGTCATGAAGAAAAGGTTCGTTGACGAAAACTATGACGAAAATAGATCGTCAACGAAATTAACACTGGTCTGTGGGTTTACTCTGGGTACTCCAGTTTCCTCCCACAGTCCAAAGACATGCGTGTTAGGTTAATTGATGTCTCTAAAAAGGGGCCTTTAGTGTGAAACTGTGTGTGTGTGTGTGTGTGTGTGTGTCCTACGATGGATTGGCTCCCTGGTTGGACCTAGGGTTGGGCACCGGCTGGCCCGTGACCCCGTGTGAATGAATGAATAAAATACATTACAACATTACAACAGAAGTTTCTATCCATAGTGAAACTTCAATGACTGCGCCTCCTTGTACTGGTTATATTGGTTTATTCAAATCATTCGCCATATGTGTGCTCAATTTTGAGTTGTGTTTTAGTTGTGATACCTGTGCTTTATTTGAGTTTCACTTTTGCTTCATGTGCTCACCATTATGCAACCCAGGTGCATCACAGAGCAAAATGGGTTTTAGTGAGTGCAAATACGATTATAAGTTGTGTCTCACTAGGTCAAAAGTGCTTAATGTTCTGCCAAAAGGGTAACCATTTAAACAAATGGGTTTAGTACACTGAGCATTTGGTTCAGACCAAATGTGGTCAGAAGTATTTAGCAATTAACAGAAACTGTAGAGCAGCAAAGAGATTAGCTAATGATTAAATAATGCTGAACAACAGAAAGATTAACCACATTTCACGCCAAGAGTGAGCTGACGTGTACATGCGTGTGTCTGTGCGTCTCTCTGTGTGGGAGTAGGTGAAGCTAATATGCTAGCGGAGGAGGCTTTCGATGAGAAAGGCTGTCACTGTGAGATCTCCGCTGAGGATTTGTTGCCGGCAGTGAAGACCGTCATCCGAGCAGTCAGGTAAAACGCAGCACTGGCTCACTGTCACATTATCACACAGTCACAATATTATTCATCCATTCAATTGAGTTTATTCAGGAGGGGCATGAAAATGGAGGTACGAACACACAATGCTGCCTTTCCATTGGATGACCGATTAATATACCAACATACGGCCTACAGTCCAGGGATGGAGAGTGGTCAGTTCTTAGATGCATCGCGATGTGGACATGGACGATCTTGAATGGAGTCAGTAAAGTCAAAAGACGATATTTTAAATGTTGATTGATAATGTAATGATCATTAGCAAGTGCAAAAAGCGGAACTCGGGAACTGCAGAAGCGCAGTGCAGTCTGGACTGGATGTGGCGGGAACATGACAGAGGCTCAGCAGAGAAGAACAAGCACTGTGTAAGCTTCCACCCAGCTGGTATAGGGCAAAGTAAAATTAATATACACGAGTAAACAAATTACAAACTCTATCACAACCTTTATTGCCTGGGATTTGGGTCCGTAGAACCAGGGCTTTGGTGCCAACATCTGGTCTCCAAAAATTTCATGCTATTCATGTTTTAGAAAACTTGTCCTTTTCAGTCCCTGAAAAGACTAATGTCTGATATTCTCTCACATCTAAGAACAGGTCACAGAGTTTTTTAGGCTTAGACTATGATTTTGCAATGACTTTGACTCTTTCTTCTAGGGTTGCTATTTAAAAGATTCCCACTAGATTCCTTCTGAGATTATTTCAAAATGTAAAAACCCACCTGAAATAATAATTTACTAAATTTAAAAACAACATGGCTGCTCCGGCTGGTAAAAGTTAGTTCCAGATTTATGAAATGGGGTCTTAAGATCTAATGAAACGCCACATTTCAGCATTTTATATATAGTATTACATTTTTGTGTCATTGCAGTGCTTTAATGTGCTTAAAAAACTCAGTATACAAAGCATTAAATGGTACAATGGATTTAAAAATGATTGTAGCACAGGAATGTAGTGTAGTTTTATTATTTAGATCCCTGTAGTTCTAATCCTAATGAACTGTAAAAACTGCCATTCAGATATGCACGTAATTTGATGCTGCAAAGTTCAATTTCCACGTCTTAGTACTATGATAATATTAAACACAGGTGATTTTATCGGAATGTCAAGAAAATAAAAAGTCCTGACCACCTTTCGATCCAAACGATCAAGATAATGCGAGCGTGACCCAACTGTAACGAATGGAAATTTGTTTGCAACAGTAAAAATCCTTTGGTGATCCTCACAGTATACATCAAGACCAAAACCAAAGTCATGGAATCCATACGTCCATTAATCCACATGGGGGCACCGGCTGGCCCGTGCAACTCTGGGTGCAAGGGCAGGAACAACCCTAGACGGGGCGCCAATCCATCACAGGGCACACACACGCATACAGTCACAAACCAAGGCCACTTTAAAGACACCAATCTTTCCTAACACGCATGTCTTTTGGACTGCGGGAGGAAACCATAGTACCGGGAGTAAACCCACACAGACACAGGGAGGACATGCAGACTCCACACAGAAAGGATCCAGACCGCTCCACCCTGGGATTGAATTCGGGACCTTCTTGCTGTGAGGCAGCGGTGCTACCCTACCGAGCCACCGTGCCGCCCCAAGTCATGGAATCGCTGTGAGAAAAAAGAAATCCTGTACAGAAAAAGTAGACACATTTAATCTTTTATAATCGCATTGCAACCCTCTGAATCATAACCGAATTGAATCGTAGGGCACATAGGGTCTGTGTGCTTTATATAATGGCCGTAGTGAAGGTACAGTTGTGCTTGTGCCCACTAGCAGGCCGTTTCTAGATGCAAGACGTTGGAAACAAACAACACTGGAGGCTCGAGGTGCAAATAAAGCATGAAGTGCTAAATGCAAATTTTGCGCTTAACAGTTTCGAAAACCCTTTTTTGCATAAAAGCTCGCACTGAGTGAGAACGATTGTATCACAGCACGTCACACCGAGTGGTAAATCTGTAGAGGTCATGGTTCCATACAACCTGCCCTCGGCCATCTAGCTTCACTACATACTGTGCGCCAAGAGCCATTTTGGAGTTGCGCTCCAGCCTTGAACCCTGGCTTTTGGAACATGATGTGTGGGTGTGATTTAGAGTGAGAGAATTATAGACGGAATCAAACTCGGTGCCGTATTCTCGGAAGACAACACAGTTATTTTTTATAACTGAACAGGCCATTCCCCAACTGCAATCCTACACTCACTTATCACTTTATTAGGGACACCCACTTCTTTCTACAATTATTGTCCATTTTTCACTTACCATATAGGAGCATCTGTCACCCTACATGTTTTGTTCGTCTTCTTTATTCCCTAATGGTCAGGACCCCCACAGATCAGGTACTGTTTGGGTGACACTGGTGTGTTAGTGACTCAGACACAGCAGTGCTGCTGGAGTTTGCACTCTCATGGACACATCTACCTCACTGCTCCACTTTAAGGTCAGAAACAGTAGCTCATGTAATGCTGCACAATCTGTGTTGGTCATCTTCTAATCCTTCACAGCATGATGGTGGCTGGATATTTTTGGCTGAGGACTATTTTCAGTCCAGCAGTGACACTGAGGTGTTTAAAGACTCCAGCAGCACTGCTGTGTCTGATACATTCATCACTGCAGTTCTGATAATGATTCACCACCCAAATAAGACCTGATATGTGGGGGTCCTGACCATTAGAGAACAGAGTAAAGGGGGCAAAATGTATGTAGAGAAACAGATGAACTACAGTCTGTAAGTGTAGGACTACAAAATGCTTCTATATGGTAACAGGAACTAAAAAATGGTCTCACTGGGCTCATGGAGTTTCATTTTTAACAATGAAACTTCTTAAGTATCATGTGACTTATTTCAGTTCTTTTTTTTCTTTAACTGTGTAAATATGTTTGGGTAAAGGGTCCACAAATGTTGTGGGACAAAGCACACTACTGTAATTATTAATATTATATATAATAATAATAATAATAGAATCATTTAACAATGAACAATTATTTTGTCCTTACACTTAAGGATAAAAATCAGACATAATTCTATATTTATATTATATATCGTTTGCTTTGTTAAATGGTGATCAACAAGAAGATGAGACCACAGGTCATTTTTGGGATCCACTCTACACATATTTGCGACATGGAAACCTTTGGGAGGGATTTTAATTACGTTATGTAACAATATTTGTATTAGAGTTAACCGTTTAAAGTATGTGCAAGTGGTGGAAAATGTATGGTAGGACGGAAAAGATGTCCCGTACAAGTACGCCCCCTAGTGGCATTAAAATCAAACTACAACATGATGTACACAAATAGGAAGACTTGCTTCAGTGTGTTTTGTTTTGTTTTGTACAAAACATAATCTCTGTTTAACACAAATGCAGAGCTACACTGAGTTATTATTGCATAATTTCCATTACTAAGTAAAGATCAGAACTTGAAACTCATGTAAGATGGACAATTGGTGACATCCAGCAGCATTCCGTCGAACAAAACAGTCACTGATACAGAGCTGCCATAAAATCTTATCAAAGCTGTTTCTCTTCATCTGTCTTTTCATTATTTAAGTCATAAATTCAGCATCTTAATTTTGCTTATATGCAGAATCATGAAGTTTCACGTGGCCAAGAAGAAATTCAAAGAGACGCTGCGTCCATATGACGTGAAGGACGTGATCGAGCAGTACTCAGCTGGACATCTGGACATGCTGTGCAGGATTAAAAGCCTTCAGACCAGGTAGTATAACTTTTAACAGTGACACACTGACCGCTTGAGATTTACACACACACACACACACACACAATAACGGCAGACTAAAGTCATTTATTTTTGAACACTGTTGATCACATTCATATGGAAGTTACTTTGGCACATAGCACCTACTTAAACCTTGTTCCAGACCAAATGCATCCATCCATCATCTTCCGCTTAATCCACCAATCCATCGTGGGGCGCACACACACACACTAGGGGCCACTTTAGACACCAGGAGGAAACCAGAGTACCTGGAGTAAACCTACACAGACACAGGGAGGACATCAACACAGAAAGGACCCAGGTCGCTCTACCCTGAGATTGAACCCAGGACCTTCTTGCTGTGAGGCAGCGGTGCTACCCACCGAGCCCCCGTGCTAAAATGCACCCCTTTATTGTAACCATATACACTAATGACAGTCCCGTACTGTTCAGGTGTGGCTCGAGGGGCATGAGAATTTATGAAAGTTCAATGTGTTGTACTGGCCTCCAAATTTCCTCAGATCTGTGTTGAATCTTATAATATCAAAGTGAATGTCCATGTAGGCAAAAGTATCTGGACACCTACACATTACACCAATTTATGACATCTTATTCTAAGTCCATAGGCATTAATATATAGTTGTTTCCCCCTTTGCAACTATAACAGCTTCCACTCTTCTGGGAAGGCTTTCTACAAGGTTGTTAGATTTTGTGTCTGTAGGAATTCGGCAATTCATTTCTCAGGTCAAAACACTGATGTTGAATGAGAAGGTCTTGCTCAAAATCATCTTTATAGTTCATCCCAAAGGGGTTCAGTAGAATTGAGGTCAGGGTTCTATTTGCTTTGTGCACTGGGGTACAGTCATGTTGGAACAGAACAGCGCCTTCCCCAAACTGTTCCCACAAAATTGGAAGTTTACACTTGTACAAAATCAATCTGAAGCATCCAGAATTCCCCTTAAGTGGACCTAAGGTGACCCTCAAAACAACCCCATAGCATGATCTGTCCTCAACAAACACCTTACAGTATAATACAGTCAGCTCTGCAACTTTCCATGGTTTGACTCTTTGTGGCTGAGTTTCAAAATGCTTCTACTTTTCAATAATGCCAATACATTTTCCCAAACGGACTTCTATTACAGTGCCAGGTTCGAATTCAGTGAGCCCTTTCAGACCGACCCATTCTGTCACAAACATTTATAAAGCCAGTTCAGTTCAATACACCTGTGCCAAAGAGACCGAATGAAACCCCTTACATTTTTGATTAAGAGGCGTGTCCCATTACTTTAAGAAATACTGTTTGTGTGTGTCAGAGTGGATCAGATCCTGGGTAAAGGTCAGATTCCTGTGGATAAGAAGCTGAGGGAGAAGTTACTCTCAGATGGAGATCTGCTGGAGGACGTCAGCATGTTGGGGCGGGTGTGTAAGGTCGAGAGACAGGTCAGTTCTGCTTATTACATCTGCTTATTCACGTACAGTTTTATTCCTTTTAAACAGCTTTGTGATGCCATTTTTTTTACACAGTATATATGTACACAACATATGTTTATGTTATAGGGAAGTAACACTTAATTTAGGATAAGAAAATGAATGGATGAATGAATGAATGAATGAATGGCTGGTTCCAGAAGTCGGAATTAAATTCCCCCATAAAAGGTAATATAAATGGAATGAATCCCTCATATTTTCCGAACCCCCAGGTGATTGTTTTGTTGGGGTTTTTTTGCGCCTGTGTTTGTATGTAAATCATTATGCAAAGCATAAATAAAGCCTAAGAATGTAATACAATAATAAAAATCAACAAATACATAAACTAATTGAAATATAAAGACATAAAATGAGGTAAAATAAATGTCAACTTTATATGCAGTCTAATCTTTGGGACAGTGACACTGATACAGGGGGTGTGTCTGAAATTGCACCCATAGACTAATAAAAAATATAATATAATAATAAAATCTTATAAAAATAATATAATAGCGCCTTAGTTCTTCTTCTTCCTTTGGATTTATGGTGATTGGCATACCATATTGGTGCATTATCGCCACCAACTGGACCGGATTACGTGCATTGTGGTTGGTCTCACTGTTGAGTGTTTTATTTGGGTTCCGATGTTCGAAATTCGAATTGTTGATCGAATTTGATGCCAAAAAAATTCAAAAGGACTGTTCGATGTACACATTGTTCAGGTGTTTGAATTTCAAGGTTCCAATAGAATATTTGTTTACAATTTCAAAACTGTGTTTCTTTAAATTTTGGGGACTACATTTTTAAAAAGCTTTTCAAAAAAACAGTGTTTACACGTAACAGATTAAAAAATCATAAGCATGGCGATTTGTAAATAAATCAAATCGAATCGGGAGCAGAGTGCATCGTTACACCCCTAGCTTATAGATAAATGGGTGAATGGATGTGATTGTTCTTATTCTTTCCTATTATCCATGATATTGTGAATACTGTCCCCCTTTAGGTCCAGTCCATTGAATCCAAGCTAGACTCGTTGCTGGACGTCTACCGGCAGGTCCTGCAAAAGGGCAACACCTCGGCTCTCACGCTGTCTTCTCTGCCCCTGTTTGAGCTGGCGCAGACGCCAGACTACAGTCCGGTTTTCAGCAAGGACCTGTCCTCACCTTCACAATTTGGCCACATGAGTAGCTCCACCTTCCCCCAGGGCTTCCACCTGATTGTGGCTCCCAATGATTTTAACCTCAACCTGAACAACTCATCCGGCTCTCCGACCGTGGAGGACAAATCCAACTCTGCATCGCCCTTTTATCCACTGGCCACACCCACCTTGGAAGGGCCACCTGTTTTCACGCCAAATAACATTCACTCCGGCGGGGTGCACTTCCCCAAACTGAACAGCCCACCTCCACCCCCTCCGTCGTCCGCCCGCTTTCAGCTCCCTTTGTTGGTGTCAAAATCAGGTCGGGCAAACAATTCTTCAACTCCACCTCAATCCAGCCCTCCTGACCAGTACCCACCCTCATATGTACCCCAATCCAAGCACGACTTGGGCTTAGGCTCGAGAAACGGGCCTAGCACCAAAGAGGACGCTTCCTGGAGGAGGAACATCGGCATTGAGATGGAGACGGACCCTTTGCTGGCATTGTCTCCCTCACCGGACAGTACGGTGCCAGCAATACGAAAGTCCTTTTCAGTCCAAGACCTCATTCCGGAGGTGGACGGACACCAAAGCCTCTCAGCCAGCAGTAGCCAGGACTCTTCGGCTACAGACAACGATACAGGAGGCGGAGGCTGGGCAGAGGCCAACCTTTTTATCGCAGATGGAGATCTAGAGAACTCGGTTCAGACTTGCAACACAGGATTCGGTTTTCTGTCTCAGCCTGCAACTGATGCCTCTTTCTCCTCTGACCTGCTGAGGACAGGGACGGCGGCGCCCAACGTGGGCGGCACCAAGCCTTTCAGTATGCCGCACGTACGGCTAAAATGATCTGAGACTTAAAGAACTCACAGACTTCAGAGCTTACTGAATGACATGAAGCTTGCTTTAAACTTTGTCTTATTTTTTAAGTATTATTTTCTGGACAGGAGAAAAGAGAGTTTACAAACGCGGCGATGGGATTAGGATATTTTTTTAAAGTGTGGTATTTTTTATTTGACTTTGTATGTTGTTCTTAAATGACTGAATAACTTAAAAGGGAAATAACAGTATTTTTATGGTTGAGCATGCAGTACCGTGCAAAAGTCTTAAGCCACCATGAGATTTCAGGTATGTCATTACTTTATTAATTATATCTCAGTCTCTTTATTACAATACAAGGATATTTGTATGTACTATTAATGAAACAAATCAGAAAAAACAGCTTCTATAGATTACAGCAGAAAGTAATTAGTGTGTGTGTCCCCCTTACACTTTAGCAATACTATCTGGCATATTCATTGGGCTGCCAAGTCAACAGCCCAAAGATCAGGAATGGACTTTTTTGGAAGTCTAACAGGATGAAAAGTCTAAGTCAAAGATTGGAATAAAGATTGATGAGAAAGTGGATTACAGAGCCATGACTCCAAGTGATATAAATGTTAGATTTGGTCCCTATACCATTGCTAAAAACAACAAATCGAATGGTTTCCTAAGACTTTTGCCCTGTACTTTGACGACTTATTGGTGCATGCGATGTCATTTTTAAACGCACAGTTGTTTGGCACAAAGACGGGAAAAAAAAACATATGACAGTCGATGCTTTTCGAAACATTTTGGCGCTGATTTACTAAGGTCTGAAGTAAAGAGTATACGGTTGTAAATGGAATCATAAACTTTGCATGTGCTGAATTCTTTCAGTAGCCATGGCCAAAAGGAGTTTCCAAAAGGGTTCCTCCAGTAAAGCAAATGAAAAGGTAATACGCCAAGCTAATGGAGTGAGTGACCAAAAACAATGGGAGAACAGCAATAACAATTTATGTAGAACAAAAAATGCAAAGCTTTAGATCAAAATCTTGAGTGATATAATCAGTTTTTGGGTCCTGTGACATTACAGAATGTTGACACCCTTGGACTGTGTCTGAGACTCCAGAGTCTGCGGTGAGGTGGAACACATGTTTACACTAGAGGTGTAACGATACACTCTGCTCACGATTCGATTTGATTCATGATACCGAGTTTACGATTCGATGCAAAATATTGCACATTTTCTTGTATTAACATTTAAAACAAGAACATTTGAAGAACATATCAATAACATATCTTGCCTGATCTCCGAGGTTTTTAAATATATGACTGCAAAGACAAAACAGATCACAGACACACAAGAACAAAATAGTATAGTAGGGATAGTAGGGGCTGTGCTAAAAAGTTGATACAGCAATATATCATAATATTTATTTTTTGCAATATACTACATTGATCTTCAGCTGAAAACATTGTTCAGGCCAGACTTTTTTATTGCTTGTATTGCGGATCTGACGACGATCATATTTGAAGAATACAAAAAATATATATATATTTTTTTGTATTTCGCGGATCCGCTGCAGCACTAATGGTTAAAATAAAAAATAAATAATTTTTTTTTAGCTGTGGAGAACCAACGATATTGTTCTGTACATTTTTTACATTTTACATTTTTTTCCAGATTCAGTTTAATTTAATTGTAGATTAAATAAATTAGATTTTTAAATAAAACTGTATTTTTATGTCTTCCTCTTTCCTTGTATTGATTCCACATAGTCCTCGATAAATTAAAAAGGGCTGAAAAATAAAGATTTATTTGTATTTTTTTTCCTCCCTCCTCAGTAGATTCTTAAGTAGGGACATCTGAGGAACAAGCAATTAAAAAAGTCTGGCCTAAACATGTTTGCAAGACATTCCAAAAAACTTTAAGGGAGGTAAAGCATTTACTACTTTGTAATGTTACCGTTGCTTCTCACAGCACTTAAAAGACGTTTTGGCACAGAGGATACCAAGCGATGAAGTGTTTCAGCTGTTATTTTTTCCCATTCTTCATGTAAATACGTCTTAAGGTGCGTTAAAGTGCGAGGTTCTTACTGTCATATTTTTCGTGTCAAAACGTTTTGCATTTTCCAAATAGCTTTGTTATGTGGTTTTGTTGTCTTGTTGAAAAATTCATGGACGTCCCTGGAAAAGACGTCGTCTTAAAAACACTTTATGTAGCTCTAAAATCTAAATGTACTTTTCTGCATTAATGACCTTTTCCAAGTACCCTGACCATAACAGCCTGGCTTTTGGACTTGTTGCTGATAACAGTCTGGATGGTCCTTTTTATCTTTGGTCCAGAGCACACTGTGTACATTTTCTTCTTTAAAAAAAAGATTTGGAATACTAATTTATCTAAGCACAATCCCTGTTTTCCTGGTGATGGCCCATCCTAGATGTCTCCGAGCCCAGAGAACTCGATGCTGCTGCTGGACGTAATTAACACGAGGCTCCATTTATGTACAGTAAAGTTTTAAGTGGTATTTGTGAATGTAACTCTGTATTATAGAGCTTGATAAAGGTCTAATAAAGTAATTCCTTATCCATGTGGTTCTATCAGCTATTGATGAATGACGGTTCTTGATTCAGGGCCGTCTGAGTGGTCAGAGATCCTGTCTCTTCAGTTTAGACTTGTGCCCTTAACCTTTACAAACTGAAATTCCTCCAGATCCCTTAAATCGTTTAATGATATTATGCACTGGAGATGGAGAAATATGTAAATCCCTTCCAATTTCTCTTTAAGATATGTTGTTTTTATATTTATATTTAAATCGTTTTCTCACATATTTGTAACCAAACTGGAAATCCTCTGCCCATCTTTGCTCCTCAAAGACTTTTGTGGATATCATTATTTTATTCTCATTACTAGCCCTAAATTGCCTCAATTGTTCTGTATTGTGTTGCAGCCCCGAAATAACGGATGTTAATTAAGAAATTAAATGAAGTTGACCAGAAAAAAATGAAATATCTTGGATTTGTAGTTTCTACAATGAAATAAAGCCAAACGTAAGTGTATGACACTGTTTTTTTACCATATTGTCATAATATTGGCCACGAATAACAGTAACGTTAAATATCTCATAATAACAGCTCACGTTTAGGCTTTGGGATATATTAGAGGGTAACTGAACAGTAAGTTCTCATAGCTGATGTGTTATAGTAAAATATCACTACAAGAACTTAAGTAAAATGAAACAGGTACCCGTGACCCTCATTAGAGCATGAGCACATTTATTTTCTACTTATTTTATCTTTAGGCCAGACTTTTTTAATTGTTTGTTCCTCGGATGTTCCTACTTAAGAATCTACTGAGGGAGGAGAAAAAATTTAAATAAATCTTTATTTTTTAGCACTTTTCAATTTCTCGAGGACTATGTGGAATCAAAACAAGGAAGGAGGAAAAAATAAAAATAATTTTTTAATAAAAAATAAAATTAATTTAACCTACAATTAAATTAAAGTGAATCTGGAAAAAATTAAATGAACAGAAGAAAACCGTTG
>JAUZSU010201773.1:0-11590 GCA_034780255.1 Parotocinclus maculicauda
CACAAAAATTAGTGGATATTTCATTATGGTGTATTTTATTTTCATATTAACTCATACACAGCTCACAAAAATTAGTGGATATTACATTATGGTGTATTTCATTTTCATATTTCATCATATACACAGCTCACAAAAATTAGGGGATATTTCATTATGGTGTATTTCATTTTCATATTTCATCATATACACAGCTCACAAAAATTAATGGATATTTCATTATGGTGTATTTCATGTTCATATTTCATCATATACACAACTCACAAAAATTAATGGATATTTCATTATGGTGTATTTCATGTTCATATTTCATTATATACACAACTCACAAAAATTAGGGGATATTTCATTTGAAAGTATCCCCTAATTTTTGTGAGCAGTATAGTTTATGGATATATTAAATTGACGATATACATTGAGTTCTTACAGGTATGCTGCATTTTGGTATTTTCAATGATTACAGGTAGGCACCAGTTACCAAGCGAGGTGGGAAGAATTATAACCAATCATAGAAAATAAAATGTCTTTTAACTCTGGACATTGCAGCCGTAAACAGCAGGTCTGTTTTTTAAAGTTTTAACATGTGTATTTTTACTGCCGTGTATATTGTTTATGCAATTTATTTAAATACTTTGGTTCTACAGTGTGTGTGATTGTGTAACTGAAGAACCCCAGTGTTTCCTTGAGGGGATGATGTGTATAACAGTTTAGGCTTCGGATGCTGTGTAAATGTTAACATTTGTGTTTTGTCTTTACATTTATGGCATTTAGCAGACGCCTTTATCCACAGTGACTTACAACTGACACATACTTACAATTTAAGCAGTTGTGGGTTAAGGGTCTTGCGCAAGGACCCAACTGTGGCAGCTTGGCAGAGGTGGGATTTGAACTCTGGACCATCTGGTCTTTATCTCTGATGCATTTATGTATAGTTTGCACACAGTTGTTTTCTTGCGAAACACCCTTTATATTTACGTTACAGCTGCATAAAATAGACTGCGTGACTATAGTAACGTCTGGTCAATGACCATTTCGGTCAATGACCTGTTTTACAGAATTTAATGAAGTCAATGAATGATGCACACCTCTACGTGGACCATTCTATCTAGTAAGCATAGAGGTGTGTATCATTTATTGTCTCAAACCTGGGACCAGCAGTGATGGGCTAGCACGTTAGAATAATATTCATATATCTGCTTTCTGCTGTATTAAAGCCAGTTTCAATACTGTATTTCTATACTTTTCATATATTTATCCTTTCTAAAACTAACTTGTGAGTGTTTCATTACTGATCATTTTAGCTCAACAGGCTAGCAAACACATTGAACATACATAAATCAAACACATGATTACTACACCAAATTGTTTACTTACTTACAAAATTATGTGACGTGTCTTAATTTTGCAGACAAAATATGGCTTACATTTACTTTAGGGTAGTAGATTTTACTACTCACCTTGTGGTCATGAGGGGCAGGAAAGCAGCCACATTTCCTGCTCTAATATACAGCCTGGTCTACACTCAGCCTCTAAAGTTTTCAGATTTGATGGTGACTTTTTTTTTTGTGAACTCACGATGAATCTAACTTTAGAGAAAATCTGAAATAACTTCACAAGGTGACATTTAAGGTTTAGTTTTTTTTTTAACAGCCACCTCTTAATAGAAAGCATCTTATAAATCACTGGTTCTCTCTTTTTTGGAAGTGCCCCCTTTTGTAAATGATTTGAGGCTCGTACTCGGACACACACTGACACATGATTTGCTTCCACAGGAATTTATTTTAAACATTATTTCAATTTAAACTTATTTTTTATAAAATAAACTGACAAATTACCTTTACAGTGGAATTTTTACAAGTGATACGCATCATGTATCTTCATTTTGTCAGAATGAAACAACAGTTAGGCCAAACATGCCTAATTCAGTCTTCCAACCCACACTTAGGGAACCATTTCAATAAATGATTAATATGTAAGTAATAAGTTGAAGGGATTTTGATGATGCATTGAGTTTAAATAGACTATAACATAATTTACGTACTAAATATACTGCTCACAAAAATGTGAATAATTAAATATCTTCAAATTTTTGTGAGTAGTGTAGTTGCTTTTGTTTTTTTTGTTTTTTTTTTGGGGGGGGGTGTTGTTGTTTTGTTTTTTTTAAATATACAAAACCTTTAATATGTTAGTCACATAAATGTATCAGTATTTTTGCATCACCTTGTTACCCACAAGGCAATAATAATAATAATCATCATCATAACATACTTTATCCGTAGAGGGAAAATAAAATAATAATAATAATATATGTATTATAATGTATTATTAATTATTAATAATTGTTTTTGCGGGGCAGTGAAAAGAAGCCGTTGACAGCCATGAGTTAAGCATTTCTTCTTTCTCACTACAAAATAACTGCAATGATTTTATTTCTCTAGGTAGCACTCCACTTGGATGCTACAAGAAGCTGATTGAGTATTACAATAAAGGAGATATCTCATTTCAGTATGTCAAGACTTTCAACATGGATGAGTATGTAGGTATGTATGAGGTTTTTGTTACTATATTAACACTACTAGTAAAATCCACTTCTTATTTGCTTCGTCACATATCCCACGTTGCACAATAAAGTTACATTTACAGTGTATAGCAGTTCAGTCGTAATACAGCTTACAACCATGTACAACATCATCCAACTAACATCATCTAACTAACATCCTGTTAGGAGCTAAAGAGATAAGGAATGAAATAAGTGCAGTTAGTGCTTGCTTAAATGCTGAGTGAAGACAGCGAGAGACATGGCAATTCAGGCCTTCCACCACTTGAGTACAGTTCAGAGATTTGCTGACTAGATATTTGTCTTCCTTTTGATGTATGGAATGGATGCAGCAATAAATGATTGTGTCTCAAGGAGTATCGGTCAGGGAACATGGTGTGATTAGTAGCTTCAGGTATGAAGAGGCTGATTCAATTTTATGTGGAGACCCTTTCTAATTATTGGGACTGTGGTAGCCTAGAGGTTAAGGTACTGGACTATGGACCAGAAGTCCAGGGTTCAAATCCCACCTCTGCCACAGTTGGGTCCCTGAGCAAGGCCCTTAACCCACAATTGCTTGGATTGTAAGACTGTATTAATTGTAAGTCGCTCTGGATAAGGGCGTCTGCTAAATACTGTAAATGTAAATGTAAATGTAAAAAACTGCTAGGCTACCACAGTCCCAAATTCAAATAATCACAGCTAATGCACATAAGTTTGGCTTCTCCTGCCAAAAAAACCCCAAAACAAACGTAAAGTAGATATATTTCTGTTCATTATTTCTTTTTACAATTTTACTATCACTGTCAGTATTTTATATAAACTCCTAATGTTTCTATTTCTACTGTTAGTTGCTTGCATATCCAGATTGTTATCATAATGCCTGTAGCATATCCAGATTCTTATTTAAAGCAGAAATAAATACTGTATTTCTATTCTTTTTTCAGGATTAGTAGAAAAACGTAATTAATTACAGCTTAATCTATCTATCTAATCTATCGTTTTGAAGTATGGAAAATGCCAAACTACAATTATGATGCGATTTTAAACAGGTCATGTCAGCAGGTGATTGTAATCATAATTTGGTACAAAAGCAGCATCCTTAAAAGGTTAAGTCTTTGAGAAGCAAACATGAAAATGATTGAAATGTTTAAATACGGTGCTTCTCAAAGAAAGATCAGAAGGGATTTACAGATTTTAGACCTAAAGTTTTCGTATTTGGCTTGTTTTGCATTGTCTTGTTGATAAATGCATGATAAACGTCCCTGGTAAAGATGTCGTCTTGAAGGCAGTTTATGTTGCTGGAAAATCTCAGTGTACTTTTCGATATTAATGCTACAGCACAGAAGTGTAAATAGCCTTTAGCAAGGGCCCTGACCCGACCCCATACCGTGATAGAACCTGAATTTTTACCCAATTACTACCTCTAAATTGCCACCATCTTAAAGTTTTTTTTAAATGTGTTGCATACCTGAAAAACCTGAGGTGATTTAAGTTTGTATTTTACCTTTTGGAGCATGTGAATGTAATGCTACAAATCGTTTTTTTTTTTTTTAGTAAGGCCAGACTTTTTTTATTGCTTGTTTCGCGGCTCCGCCGACGATCATATTTTTACAATACAAAAAAAAAAAAAAAAATTCGCAGCAGCACCAATGGTTGAAATTAAAATAAAAAAAATATATTTATTATTTTTTAGCTTTTTCCACCCTCCGGTGGAGAGCCAACGGTATTCTTCTGTTCATTTAATTTTTTCCAGATTTACTTTAATTTAATTGTAGGTTAAATACATTTTATTTCTTCCTCCTTCCTTGTATTGATTCCACATAGTCCTAGAGAAATTGAAAAGTAAAGACACTGAAAAATAAAGATTCTTAAGTAAGATTCTTCAGTAGATTCTTAAGTAGGGACATCCGAGGAACAAGCAAATAAAAAAGTCTGGCCTAATTATGATTTATTTTTCTAGATGAAGTCAAAGTTGTGTTATTGTGTATGGGTATGAGGTAATCAGGTTGATTTATCTTGAATAACTTAAGTAAAAGTAATTGAGATGATGTTAAACAGACTTGTGACAGAAATACAGGAGAGCATCACGTTCAAGAGGTCATTATGACCATGGAACTAAATTCATCACAATATTTCAAATGGTTGTCACCAGAATCTGTGTTTGCATTGTAATGGATGGTTAATGTCCTGTTGTAATTTTCAATCCAAGCTTCACCATACTCACCATCAAAGCACATGAAGTAGTTTAGTTCATCACATGTTGCGTCAACCCAAGCCAACACAAGCACGCCAACACACATTTTTAGTCCTCCTTCTGGAGTATATGGAGCCCAAGGTCTGAAATCTCCGGGTGGATTGTTATCAAGGGACCAGCGCCAGCTGTTTACATCATTGTACAGCCCGATCCATATGTTTTGATCAGGCACAGATTCCTTTTGCATTCGCACCATGTCATCCTCACTTTGGATCAGAGCCAGATTGATGTGATTGGCCTGGCAGTAGTCCTTGGCAGCACTCCATGATTTCCCCTGCTTGATCAGGTAGTACTTACGAGGTGAAGAGGGGACGAAGGGGGTGGCTCCTGTGGACCAAAGAAATCCAACTGGTTTTTTTCCCACTGTATACACTGTACACTTTACCCAACTTCCTTCTTTCAGGTATTCTAACAATAATGCTTAGTTATTACCAGTAAAGATTAATTGCTCTTTTTCAGAAGCTGTAAAGTCAGTCAACACACTCTGACCAATAAGATATCAGGATTCAGCACATGTGTAATGAGCTTTAGGATGCGGTTTACGGTTATTAGATCAAATACCTGACAAACAAGTGCAATAACCAACGTGTGTAAGGTGTGGGGGAACCTAAACCACTGCAGAATTAGGATGGTAGGACTGGGAGATAAAATAGGTTTTATGCTGCCTTTTTAAATGTTGAGGTGTTACATAAATATTTCAGATCTGTGTTCCAAAGTTTCTAGCATGATGACCCTGAAGCTAAAAAAATTTGCAGCTATTTGCAACATTTTCTTGAAAAGGTTCGAGCTTGGTCTATAGTTTTTCAGCCCAAAATGTTCTGAGGCTTTTACTGAATTTGAGCAGAACTGCAGTGGGACTGTGGCAGTAGAAATGGGTATTAATCAGATGGGACATATGGGCAAAGGGTACAGGCTAAAATGTTTCAAAGAGAATTGTAGATGCAGGATCTAATCAGAGTTAGACCTCATAATTATCTCCTTATTAGCACTTGAGCTTATAGGAGTAAATATTTAAAGCAGAGCATTTCTTAGTTTTTCATCCAGAAATCAAAATGTTTTAATATAATTTTCAAATTTACTTACACACAGTTGTGAATTAACAAGAATCATATTGCTGTTATGAAAATTAATACGGGCAGCAAGGTGACTCAGTGAGTAATTATATTTTTAACTGCTAGGTGGCGCCAACAGCTGTTGCTTATCATGGGCAAAGCACAATTCATGACTAATCTCTGTCTTTTTCACAATACAGTCGAAACTGATTAATGAGACCACATCGGGACGCGATTATCAGTTCGCTATACGTGTAAATCACACAATAAAGGTTTAAGAAACATTTAATATGTTACATAGCACGTCCCGTCTTGTAACATAGGGCATGTTCGTTTAATCGGACCAGCTGATTATTAGGACCAAAACGATCACGTCCCGATGTGGTCCCATTAACCGGAATCGACTGTATTCGTTATCAGGTCGACAAGAAACCAATCGGAGACTAAGAAGCACCTTCTCAGGTTGTTCTCAGTTTGCTGTTAATTTGAATATTCTTAAAGCAATTAGCAGACCATCTTCTCGAGAGCAACCAATGCAATCATAAAAGCTGCAATCCAAGCGACTGAGGGTTAAAGGTTCCACTCATGGGACCAGCTGTGGAAGTACTTTAGTACTGTAGTTACAGCATTGAAAATGCTGTTGTGTAGAGGTAAAAAAAAAGTTTTTAATGTTTTTAATGCATTTTATAGCTTAAATAAACAATTAAGTTCAGGTATTTTGTGTTTCATTTATTATTGTTAGTTTTATGCAATAAAATAAATTGGTCTCCCTGCTCTCTAGAAATATCAACATCAGCCATAAAAAAGTCACATCAGAACATTTAATTATTTTAGTATTTTTTTAACTAGGATACAACCTAATGAAAACAATTTGTTTGCGGTTTTAACAAACTTTAAAAAAATCATTAAAACAGCTTATATAGGCTACAGTGGCATGTTTTCAAGTGACCCCTCCCCTTACACTTCAGCAAAGTTCTCTTCTACAGGCCAAAGAAGCTTAAAGGTTTTTTATTTTAGAAGAAGGGTTTTTTAGAGGGGTAGCAGCCAAGAAATCGTTTTCTCACAGGGGGAATGGGGTAAAAAAGCCAAGATATGCTAAAGCACGCAAAGATCGGAATGAAGATCAGTAAAAAAATACATATATATATATATTTTTTACTGATCTTCATTCCGTATATATGTAGTGATAAATCCAGGTCTATACATTATTAAATAGTAGTTGAAATACATATTTTAATAACCTTTTTAGGATCCATGGAGACTTGTTTGCACTAAGAATACAGTACTGTGGACTTTTTTTTTTAAAAAGGAAAAAATTGAATTTTTCTGTAAGGACTGTGTACTGAATCGTGAATTGAGTTCTGGCTGAAATGAGTCGTTCACCTTGACTCCTACAGGCTTAAGCAAGTGTGCAGGGTACAGAGCAAACGATGAGAGCTCGGACAAATATTTCTAGTCAAAATGAGCCAAGAAGTGAATTTGACGAGTTTGAGGGGGTCAAAAACCAAGGAGGCTCTTTATAGAAGTTTATTTTTAATTCAATAAGCAAAATACAAAAAGACCTCTGGCATTGAAGCAAACAGGTGTCAAACGGATGGACGATACACAGAGCATAACCGTACAAAACATCATGCTTTGACCACTGAATGAAGGATCAGAAGAATTTCAAGATGCTTGTTCATTAGTGGCTGGCATAACCAGGTCATATGAGGGTGCATGATGGGCTCTGAATGGAAGGTTTGCAAATAGCCATGATGCTGCTTGATCCTCTCCGAGCTGCTTGTGAGTCACCAGTGAAAAAAGCCTGTCAAGATCTCTCCGGCTGATGACACTTGCACAAAGGAACGTCTGGCACCAGTCAAGCTATGGAAAAACAGCTGGATTCCTCGGTCGGCTCTGGTAATTTTTAGCAGTTCCACTTACTTAGTTACAAAGTATGACATCACAGATAGTTGTACTGGCTGAAATTCACAATGAACAGACTTCTATGCCATTGCCATTGCACCAAGTGTTACCGACCCGTCAAGGAAGGACATGCAATTCCACTGCTTAACTCTCAGCTCTCTCCAGATCAATAAAGCATGATCTAGTGGCATCTGCTGGTAAAGCAACAACATTTCAACTCCTTAAAAGAAAACTCTCTAACAAAGTATCAGTATTTATAATAATATCTGGTGAGCCATCAGCCATCCACAACCAACCTCCCACACAGACTCCAGCAGAATCTGCTCACGATTCCCTCTCACACTCATGAAGTTCACACCTCTTGTACAGGCACCCAAAAGTAAAGGCTTATCAACTCAGGACTGTGAGAACTTAAGGTAATAAAGATCAGCATGAGCGAGCATTTGCTGAGCGAGAGAATGATTCAGAGTGCATGTAATTGGTAGTGACTATGATTCATGACTCCATCTCCGTTTTCTGTCCCGCATATAAAGCACTAATGAAAATAGAAACATCATTAGGGCAACAAGTGCAAAAAAAACACACACAACTGTAGAATCTTGTGTATGCTTTTGGCCGGGGTTAATGTGAAGGATAGCACATTATGATGTACGAAAGGAATATGAATATAACAAAAAGTAATGACGCATCCACTTTTGGTGTCTGAATACACAAGGAGACAACCACGTGTGACGTGACCTGTAGTGACCTTAAATAGATCGATTTAAGATGCACTAGGTTGTACTGACTCTTCAGTTCACGAAACAACAAAACACAACTGTTTAATTTGTCAGCTCAGCAAATTTAGCGAAATGAATATGAAACGGATCCAACAAGAACCGCTGGACAATCTGATCCTGTCCATGCTCCATCACTGGCAGTGTGTTTTAACACTCTTGGGTGATCATACACCCTACTAAACAGCAATGTGGGGGCACTCTCGTCCAGTTTGACCTGCTTCTCTTCACCCCCATGAATGTATCAGTTATTACTCAATCACCATCAATGGGTTTGAATCACATTTGTCTAATATAACAACTTTTTCAGTTGCTTTTCTGATTATCTTGTTTCATGAAATAAAATCAAATGCTTCTTTTGTAATCGCGTCATTCATTTTGGAACATCCCCTCATTTTTATGAGCCGGGTATAAAAAAGTGCAGCCCAGACTCAAATAGAGTAAAGTGCAAAGACTTGGGGCTCGATTCTATTTGGTGCTTTACCAATGCTATAATGACCATACGTTACATATTTTTTAAGATTGAATTCATAACCCCAAAAAAATGTCGCCAAATAATTCTCCATTCCAATAATCAATCCAATCTTTATAAGATATCTTAATGATATCTTAGTCTTTTCACCTTGTTCCCTTGTGAAAAAGTGCTTCCAAAAAGACCATTTCTGATCAAGCTTCCTTTGACTGTAGAAGGGTCAAAAATAATCTGTTAGAGTGCCCTGGTTTCTAAAATTATACTTTATAATGAAATTGAATGATTAATACCTTTAAAAATAATTATTTTTTTCTCATTTGTGTTGTGTCACTCCATGTCCCATATATACATTAAATAGGATTTCCATAAGCACAATATTTTACTTCATAATAAATATTTTAGTCATGTCCCCATTTTTTCATTCAGTCCTATCCCATCATATTCCCACATCTGTAAATTTGGGAGCAAATCACATGTTCAATAGAAAGCTGCATCATGTGGATTTTCTGAAGATAATGGGAAAAACCAATGTTCTCTTATTTTTCCTGTATATTTTATGATACTGTAAAAATGACGGAGAATGTCAGTCTGAACTTACTATCCTGCAACGTAAATTATTTTAGATGTTATTTTTCATTGTTCTTTTTAAAGCTCGTCATGTGGTTACATTTGACTTATTTGCCAAATAATTATTGAAAACTTAAGTCCCATAAGAAAAGCAGTAATGAGAAAGTTTTTTCCTGTGATTAAGCAGGACTGATGAAAAGCTGAATTGTGTGTTAGGTTCAATGTTGAAAAACTATAGAAAACAAAATGTTTACGACAAGCAAATGACACCCATTTGTCCTACTGACTCATTTTTCACACGAGGAAGAATTAAGACCGGCATCCTCTAGTTCTCCTAGCTGTCCTGTTTTGGCAGACTTCAGTGGAGCCTCATGTGTCCATCTTAAAGAAGACAATCCCATAATTCTTTGACAAGCTGTCAAACCAAGCCCTGAACCGTCCCTCCACTGGAGGAATGGCTCACAAATAACAGTCTTGTATATAAAGTTAACATTCCGCATCTGCCAAAGCATAAGAAACTTGGCGTGAAGTAAAACTCTGGCCGACCGACCTCGCGTCCGAACCAGGGTGGAGCGTGACTGACCTTACAGAGTTTCTGGTAGCGTGGCGAGGTGATGGCCATCCTCTGGAGCCGGTGTAAGAAGAGCACCACTTTCTGCAGAGACGTCCTCACCACAGCCATCATCCTAGCACGGCCGGCGCCACACTGCCAGGCTCGCGCTATACGCATCCTAACGCGCGCGCACACACATGCTCGCTCACGCACACACGCGCGGGCGTGCCGACATCCCCTGCCGAGCGCCTCGTGAGCCGTGACGAACCCCAGCCGGCATGTCCCGCGCCACACACGCACCGCGTACCCTCGCTCGCGCTGAGCGGTTTAATCCGATCCCGTTTGCTCAGCCTGAAAAGCGCCTGGTGCTGGAGCTAGACGGCTGAGTGTCTTTTTACAGCCACGTACAGTCTGAGCAGAGACAAACTGGGACAGGATGAGAATGAATGAAGGACAAGTGGCAAGAGAGAGAGAGAGAGAGAGAGAGAGAGAGAAGCTTGTGCTGTCACCCCTGCTTTCCCCCCAAAAGCTTCAGAGGACTACAGAGGATGGACGGAGGACTAAAAAAAATTACAGTCATTAAAAAGAAAAATGTGACATAAGACAAAGGTTGCAAGAAGATATTTAATTATCCTGCAGCTTCTAGGAGATGGATTGATTGAAAGATGAAGAAAGGAGGAAAGGAAGGAAGAAAAACAAAAGACAGAGATATAAGAACGTATAAAAGATAACGACATAAAAAAGCAGACAAACAGAGACTTACACGAGCTCGCTCTGAGCTGAGCTGGGAGAAAAGAGATAGAGAGAGTGCGCGAGAGAGATGGTTGATTATCTCTTTACTTCTGAATATGAGGATGAAGGGAAGACAGAAAGCTGACTGCAAAAAAAGAAAGCAAGTGAGGGAAAGAAAAGGTAGATTAAACGAGGTCGCTCTGAGGAAGCAGCAAGCGAATACGAGACCGTGTCGTCGCTCTGAATGAGGTTTACATTTCACCAGAGACAGAGGAGGAGAGAATGGAAGGGGCAGAGAGAGAGAGAGAGAGAGAGAGCGAGCGAGCGAGAGAGAGAGAGAGAGAGCGAGAGCGAGAGCGAGAGCGAGCGAGCGAGATTCTACCATTTGTAGTAAAAGCACAGTCAACTTTCACTCTAGTTACAGAGAACATGTAAGCGTATTTCTTACTAATAAATAAATATCATATATATTTATTAATTCATTATCTTCTGCTTAATCCACACGGGGTTGCGGGCCAACCAGTGCCCACCCAGTGCCCACCCAGTGCCCACCCGGCAACTCTGGGCGCAAGGGCAGGAACAACCCTAGACGGGACGCCAAGCAATCATAGGGCGCACGCACACACACACACACACACACACACACACACACACACACACACACACACAGAGAGAAACAGTCACAGACTAGCCACTTTAGAGACACCAATTAACCTAACATGCATGTTTTCGGACTGTAGGAG